>CBVK0100581403.1:0-11624 GCA_900067695.1 Picea abies
CCCTCTGCACTCCCCTGCGTGGAAGAGTGTACATACTTATGGGGTGTAAATACTTCATTGGGTATAGACACGGCTAAAAGCAAGGACCTCTGCATCAAGAAAATAATCAGGCTCCACAACCAACAGTTGGAGGCCACTGAAAACGGAGAAAATAAAAACTAAGAGGGTGTCACGCAACAACAATGCCATTTGTGTGAGAGTTGCATCGATTTCTAATCTCCGCAGGTCTCTCCTCTTGAAGGGTGCGACCATTGTTACACTACACTTACGATCTTCAAAAATTTTTAAATCATCGTAGTCCACTCCTGTTGATAGGTGCGATGACAATATGAGATAGACACACCACTGAGCATGATATTTTTTATGAACGATAATCTGGTGGGCTCCGCACATGACACTCTGTGTGAGTTTTTGGCTTGAGAGGTATCATCATGGAATATAGTTTTGTGCACCAGCTCTGCTAGAAATCTCCGATATTGAGTTCTCAGCATGGAATCTAGTTTTGTTATATAAGCAAATGGAATATGTTCAAGTTCAACATTATCTGAGTTATCTTTGTAGAGACCACTCAAAGTTGAGGTGAAAGTAGAGACGTACTTTCTTTCCCATCTGATAAAGAAGTGGACGTGTCTCATCCCTCCTGCACCGAGTGTTGGGTGTTCGCTGCCCAAGGATGTGAAGGGGTGGATCAACAAGAGGTCATGCGGATAAAAAAGAGTGGAGGTGATACTTGAAGCAACAAAGGCTGAGAAGTATGAGAATGACTAAAATGGTGAAAACTCAGAGTGTGAAATTTGAAATCGATAAGTTCAATGGCAAAAACAGTTTTCAAATTTGGAAGGTCAAGATGTACGATCTACTCATGCAACAAGGCGTGGTGAAGGTGCATGTGGGAAAATTGAAGAAACCTGCATCCATCACATATGAAGAGTGGGATAAGATTGATGCGAGAGAACTGAGTGACATACGTCTATGTTTGGCCGCTGATGTTATGTTCAACATTGCTACGGAGAAGAAAACAATCGGTTTGTGGACAAAGTTGGAAATCTTGTATATGAAGAAATCCTTGACGAACAGGATCTTCCTGAAAAGACAATTGTATAGTTTGCACATGAAAGAAGGTACAAAAATAGCTAATCATTTAAATAATTTTAATACTCTTTTAGTTCAGTTGACTAACATGGGAGTGAAATTCAAATATGAAAACAAGGCAATTACATTATTGTTTTATTTTCCCAAGTCATGGGATCACTTTGTTACCTCTATTAGTTTCAGTTCAACAGAAAGTATTGATTTTGATGTTATTGTTGGAGCTCTATTGTCTGAGGAAACAAGGAATAAATCCAATTTAGAAACCTCTACATCTGAGGCAATGGTGGTCAGAGGAAGACCTAAAGAAAGAGGATAAGTTCAAAGGGATTTCTCTCGGTCAAATTCGAAGGGAAAGAAGAGCAAGATTAAGTGCTGGTATTGTCGCAAATTTGGACACCTGAAGAAGGACTGTTGGAAGAAACAACAAGCCTCCAAAGAAGACTCTTCAAAAGAGACGAAGGAAACAAACACAACTGAAACAGGTTCAACAACAGGTTCAGGTATGGTTGATGAAGTTTTAACAATTAGTATTGTTTCACGTCATGATCAACATTGGTTATTAGATTCTGGTGCATCAAATCACATGTGTCTTCATAAACACTGGTTTATTACTTACTAGTCTATAGATGATGGAATTGTTTACATGGGAAATGATATCTCATGTAAAGTTGTGGGAATCGGTAGCATTTGAATTAAGATGTTTGATGGACCTGTTAAGATATTAACTGATGTGAGATATGTACTTGAGCTTAGGAAGAACCTAATCTCTTTTGGAGTCTTATATATTGGAGGATATAAAAGTACTGTTCAAGGTGGAGTTATGTGATCTAGATTTTATGAGTAGAACAAAATGACTATAGATTATTACCAGATGTTTAACACAGAATAACAGAGATACATTAAAACTGGTTTTCTATTCAATAAGAAAATAAGTTGAAACTGAAAATGCAGCGGAAAACAAGCTTGCTGGAATGGTGGTAGCTTATCTCTGAGAAGAGATGTGATGATCGCGCTCATTCGCAAGAATATGATTATAATGAGGCTCTGAAGGCCTTTTTACAATAAACAAGAGTTTCAAAGACCCTAAACATCCAAAAACCTAACCCTAGGAGATGAAGCGCCAAAAGTCATGTGGGCCTTGTTTGGGTAAGTTAGTACATCAACTTCCGGGGGTGGTAAATTTTTCATACGATTTCCGTTTTAGGCATATGATAGCCCATTGGAAAGATCTATCCGAGGAATAAAACAGTTGCACATAATATCAAGATGAAAATTTTCAATCGCAACATACCCAAAAAAACATCTTTTAGGGCCTCAAAACAGCTCCGAAAGTTCAGGACCCGAAAAACTGCTAAAAATAGTAAATTATCAAAATTGCGAGAAATTTGTTTTGAGCCAGCTAGAAAAGGTGGGTGGCCACCGATATCCATCTAGATCAATCCTCCATCCTTAGCAAGCAATGGTCTCCATTGCATTGAGTTCCCCCATAAGATGAGGAAATTTCTGTTGAATTTGGCCCTGGGTGAGCCACTTGCCTTGGTGCAGGAGCTGCCTTGCTTTGACAACTCGATAAAGTTGGATTCTTTGTTGTCAAGTTCACTTGATCTAAGTGTACACAATCTGATCACTGGATGCCTATTGTATGCAGTCTGGGTTGAGTTCTGTTGGTGTCAGTTGTTCTGCTACATCTGAGGTATCCAATAATGGTGGGAAATAAGGCCGAAGGAGGTCCACGTTGAACACTGGGTGCAGGCCAAGGAAAGGAGGAATGTTGAGCGCAAAAGCATTATCCCACATAGCCTTGGTGATGGTGTACAACCCATAATGGAGTGGGCGAAGCTTTCGATGGCGTCCTGTAAGGTGTTCTTTCTACAAGTGCAACCAAACTTTGTCGCCCACCTGAAACTTATGTGGAACCCGATGTTGATCATGGCACTGCTTGTACTTGTCATTGGACTTCAGTAGGATATCCTGAACCTATTGGCAGAGGTGTTGGATCCTCTCAATGAACCGAGTTTCTTTGTCAGCCTCAGTTGGAGAAGGAGAGGAGTCGGTCGAGGTGACCGCAAGGGGAAGTGCAACATCTATGGGACCCAATGGTTGGAATCCCAACCCCACTTGAAAGGGGCTGTGGTCGGTTGAGCTATGCAGGGCTCGGTTGTAGCTATGCTAGACATAGGGAATAATATCATCCCATGTGAGAGGGTGCTTGGAATTATGCATGTACATGATATGCACGACCATTCGATTTACGACCTCGGCTTGGCCATCTGTCTGGGGGTGGAAGGTCATGGATTCGGTGATCTTGGTTTCCAGCAGTGACCAGAGGCTCGACCAGAATGTGCTGAGAAATCAACTATCCCGATGTGAGACAATGGTTTGTGGGATTCCAAAATGTACCCAGACTCGTTCAAAGAAGAGCTTGGCAGTGGCCTCTGCTGTGATGCTCTTCTTGCAAGCGACCATAATTTCCATCTTAGAAAAGCGATCAACAACCAAAAAAACACAATCAGTTCCCCACTTGGTGGATGGGAGGCCTGACATGTAGTCCATTGAGATGGATTACCATGGCATATCAGGAGTAGGCAGAGGGGTTTACATGCCCCGTTTCTTACTGGTTAGTTTGACAATAGCGCATGCAGTGCATGACCTGATATACTTGTTGAACTCCTGTCGAATTTTCGGCCAGTAGAAATGTTTCTGCAACAATGCCACTATCTTTTCAACGTCGAAGTGTCATGTCACCTGACTGTAGTGGGCTTCCCAGATGAACTTCGCTCGCTCGCTTGATGGAACACATATATGACCCAGACGACACAACAACTTATCTTGAAGATGGAAATTAGCGACAACTGCGTTTGTGCCCAACATTTGGTAGGTGGTGGAAAAGTCTGGGTCTGTCTCATAGAGTTGGGGTGATCCAGAGGTATCATGACCGCAAGAGTCTAGCATCGTGCTGAGTGTCACGACTGGCGTTCTGCTGAGGAAATCAATGACGTGGTTGGTGCTTCATGTTTTATACTTGATGTTGAGGTGGAATTACTGCAAATATGTGGACCACTTCTGATGGAGGTCATTCTTCAATTTGCTTTGTGTCTGCATGAACTACAATGGTTTATGATTAGTGTGGATGACTGTCTCCTTCCCAAGAATGTAATGTATCCACTGACGACAAGCTTTCACAATGGAGTAAATTTCTTTATCGTAAGTAGGGTACTTACATAGAACATATGATAGTGTCTCACTATGATAGGCCACGGGGTGGCCGTGCTGAGTGAGAAAGACACCCAAAACATAGTCTGAAGCATCTGTCTCAATCTCAAAGGACTATTGCAGGTCTGATAGTGAAAGTATTGGGGCCAAGCAAAAGAGCTTCTTCAAATCATCGAACGCTTGTTGTTGGGACCGACCCCACACAAATTTCTCCTTACCACCACCCATGGTTACTTGGCTGAGGGACCATGCAATATGGGATAATACCAACATGAACCTGCGGTAGAAATTGGCAAGGCCCAAGAAGCTTCGAAGCTCAGTGAGTGTGGTTGGGGCTGTCCAATCAAAGATGACTTGGATCTTGGCTAGATCCACATGTATGCCATGATGATCAATGATGTAGCCCAAGTAATGGACCCTGTCCATGCCGAAGGAGCACTTTTCCAAGTTGGTGTATAGCTTGTGCTGCCGAAGGGTGTGCAGAACCTACTGAATATGCTGCAAGTGTTCTACCCAAGTCTTGTTGTAAATGAGAATGTCATCCAGACACACCACTACAAAAGTATTGGTGAATGGTCGCAGAATATCGTCCATCATCCTCATTAAATTGGTTGGAGAATTTTTCAAACCAAAGGGCATGACCAACCATTCAAAAAGACCTTCCTGTGACTCGAAGGCGGTCTTCTATACATATTTTTGTTCTATCGGGACCTGGTGATAGCCAGACTTCAGATTAATCTTACTGAAGCATTTTCCACCCGTGAGAAGATCAAGGAGGTTGTCGATTCGGGGAATCAGGTACCAGTTTCTGACTGTGATTTAATTCAGGGCTCGGTAATCAATGTAGAGTTGTCAGGTTCCATCTTTCTCCTGTACTAGCACGATTGGGCTCCCACAAGGTGATGAGTTGGGATGGATGTGCCCCTTGTTGAGTAGTTCTTGGATCTGTCACTTGATCTCCTCATTCTCTAACAGAGAGCAGCGATAGACTATCTCATTGGGAAGCGATGCGCTAGGGGTCAGATCGATGGGGTTCTTGACCTGATAGTGCAGAGGTACCCTGGTATGTGAGGAGAAGATATCTGAGTATTCTTCCATGACCTTATCCACTTGCTTATGCTGTGTGGAGAGGTCGGCCACGAAGAGTCTGAATGTGGCTGCGATCTTTCATTCATTCTGAGAGCGAATCACAAAGAAGACAAAATTCCTCGTCTGAGAGATGACCTTCCTGGATTACTTGGAGGATATCAAGGAAATAAAACTAGGGGGGACTACCTCGGTTATCCTGTAGAATTTCTTGTTCAAAGTAATAATAACACTGCGAGGCCTAGAATCATATCCAACATGGAGTTTCCATAAATATGGTTGGACCAAAAGAAAATTACAAACTTCGAGAGGAGAAACATCACACAATACCTCATCTTTGAAGGGTTTGATGCCATATGACAGGTGACATTGTTGGCTGACGCGGATGTCGCTTCTTTGGTGGAGCCATCTGATGGTGTAGGGCTGCAGGTGAAACATTACCGGCAGGGCGAGTCACTTGACAACCTTTATTGATATGAGGTTCTTCTGGCTACCGCTATCAATGATGAAGTGCAGTGGGGTACCATTCACCCACATCTGTGAATGAAAAAGGCACCCCCCTTCCTCTGGCTCGTCTGGTTCACCGAGCTGGAGCTTGGTGGTCGCAACAATAACACTGTGTCTTGCGTCAATGATCCATCTCCTCCTTTTTGGTTCTAACTTAGAGTTGGAACCCACATTTGATTCAGAGGCTTTCACCTCAGCCACCAATGACTTCTTTGAGTTACAATCAACAGTGTTATGCCATGGGCTCTTATGGAAGTTGCACCACTTCTTGGTATATTTCTTTGTCTTTTTCGGTGTCCTTCTTTGCTTGTGTCCTGGAATGGTTTTCCTAAGGCAGTACGTCTTTTCTCTGTCCTTTGTTCTATGTGTTAGGGCTGCACTTTCCTGACTTTAGCTGTGAGGGGTTCCCAGGCCCAAGTTGTCGCATCTTTTGTTTGAGCTTCTGCTCAATTTTGACGACATATTGGTAGGCCGCGTCCAAGGATAAGATGTACATAAACTCCATTTCAGTCTGGATCTATTTATGCATACCATCGTGATACTTGAGCACCAGACATCGCTCAGAATCTTTGATACCGAGCTTGGTGCGCAAGGTATGGAAGATATTTGTGAACTCGGGCACTGCTTGGTCTCTTTCCTACTGCGGCGTGGTCCATTTTGTGTATAGGTCGTCATAACTTCCAACATGGTAGTATTGTTCCTTAATAACATCCTTGAAGGACTCCCAGGTGACCATGACTGTAAATAATGAGGGTTCTTTTGTTTCCTTATGCTCACAAAAATTTTCCCATCAATCTTTGACATGGGGAATGACTTTGAGGAGTGCAAAAGTAATATTTTCTATATTTGGGAAGTTATGGAAAGAGAAATACCCTTTTAGTAGATTCAACCATTTGTCTACAACTATTTGACCTTCAAATATAGGAATATCAAACTTGATTTGTACCTTGAAGGGGGCAGCGCCTCCATTTGAGGAAGATGTGTCGCCTGTTAGTAGCCACCAAAGGATTTGCGCAAAAATATCCATCATCTCGTTCCTCTGTTGCATGAGGGATTCCTTGAGCAACATTTTGAAGGGATCTCCTGTCCCATTGTCTTTATTTTCTCCCACCATGAGAGGTCGCTTGGGCGTGGGAGAGCTTTTGTCCTCAAGAGAAACAAGCCCGAGACCCAATTCTTTGTACCCTGACCTCGTTGGGTACATGCATTAAGAATAACAAGGAGCATACCTCTTTGATACCACTGATCCGGATTTTATGAGAATAATGAAATGTATATAGATTATTATCAAAAGATGCTTAACACAAAATAATAGATATACAGTAAATTGGTTTCTATTCAATAAGGAAATAAGTTGAAACTGTAAAATGTAGCGAAAAACAAGCTTGCTAGAATGGTGGCATCTTATCTTTGAGAAGAGATGTGACAAATTCTCTCATTCACAATAAGATGATTACAATGAGGATCTAAAGGCATTTTTACAATAAACAAGAATGTCAAAAACCATAGACATCCAAAAACCTATCCCTAGGAGATGAAGCACCAAAAGTCATGTGGGCCATGTTTGGGTAAGTTAGTACATCAACTTTCCGGGGTCGTAACTTTTGCATACGATCTTCATTTTAGGCGCACGATATCTCGTTGGAAAGATCTATCCGATGACTATAGTTTGACTGTGGCGAGCCCTAAAAATGTTGTTTATGGCCTCAAAATGACCCCAGAAGTCAAGGACCTGAAAACTAGGAAAAAATTGCCAAAATGAGCCAATTGGAATAGGTAGGAGGCCACCGACATCCATCTGGATCACTCATGCTCAAATTAAGGTAATGGGGCCGACATCATTCTATATTCTCCTATAGGTAAAATCTACAAATTTTCTTATAGGTTAGAATTTGCTTGCACAAACAATGTCACCGAGTTTGAGGCCTTATTGTTAGGCATCGAAAATGCATATAACCTTGGTTGTGGCCACCTTATAGTTTTTGGTGATTTTGAACTTGTTGTGAATATTGTACATAAGATTTATTCGCCAAGAAATAAGTTGCTTAAACACTATACCCAAGCTATTTGGATGCTCATTTCAAATCTGTTATCATTTAACATCACTCATGTTAAGAGGGAACTTAATTGAATGGCTGATAGGTTAGTTGTGTTTGCAACATCCCCTACCCGACAACTTTTACCTCAAAGACCTGATTGCACGTTTCAATCTCCATATTGTCCTCACATCTCTGATAATGTAGAATCATGGCAGGTTTTCCCGAGTGATGAAGGCATTTGTGCTTTCATACAAAATTAACCGTTTAAGCCTAAAGAAATCATATCTATTGAAGATGAAAAATTTCCTAAAGGCTTGACTCCTCTCGAAAGTTCATTTTCGTCAAGTGATGTAGGCGAAAAAGAAACACATAAG
This sequence comes from Picea abies, assembly GCA_900067695.1. Classification (NCBI taxonomy): domain Eukaryota; kingdom Viridiplantae; phylum Streptophyta; class Pinopsida; order Pinales; family Pinaceae; genus Picea; species Picea abies. The sequence goes on from CBVK0100581403.1 coordinate 8,312, forward strand.
GAAGAGGAGTTGAAAAGGAAAGTGGTTGATACTATTTCCTTGAATATTGAGACACTAGAATCTCCAAAGATCATTAAATTAGGTGCCCAATGTTCTGATGAAGAAAAAACGAAATTCATAGAACTACTCCGTGAATTTCAAAATGTTTTTGCATGGTCATACGAGGATCTTTGTGGTTTTGATTCTGCTCTCATACAACATGCCATTCCTATCAAGGAAGGGGTAAAACCAGTAAGACAAAAAAAAATACCTATTAACCCCACGCTCGAAGCTACTATTAGGAAAGAATTGGAAAAATTGTTAAAAGCTAATATAATCTTTCCAGTTAAGTATTCCCAATGGGTTTCAAATATGGTCCCTATTCGGAAAACTATTAGCCAGATCAGAGTATGTGTCGAATTCCACATGTTGAATAGAGCGAGTGTCAAAGACCATTTTTTGATTCCTAATATGGAAATGATTTTACAACAGGTTGCAGGGTCACAAATGATGTCCTTACTTGATGGATTTTTTGGGTATAATCAAATCAAGGTAAAAAGAACTGATATGTTTAAAACCACTTTTACTACATGCTAGGGTACATTTGCTTATGAATACATGCATTTTGGCTTGTCCAATGTAGGTGCCACTTTTCAAAGAGCTATGGAGACAACTTTTGACGATATAATCGATAATATTATCCAAGTTTATCTTGATGATTTGACTATTTGTTCTAAGAACCGATTGGATCATTTTGGTCATCTTAGAAAAGTTCTCATGCGTTGCAGAAAATTTGGCATTTCTTTAAATCCTTCCAAATCTATTTTTGGTGTCACGAAGGGCAAGCTCCTCGGTCATATTGTTTCTAATTCAGGAATAAGCATAGATCCCAAAAGGATTACTATGATTCTTAACCTTCCTGCTCCCACCTCCAAGAAATAAGTTCAAGCTTTCATGGGCATTATTAATTTTGTTCGTAGGTTTGTTCCTGATTTTGCTGTCATGATTAAACCAATTCATAATCTTGTGAAGCAAGATTGTTCTTTTTCTTGGATAGATGACATCGATAATGCTTTCCTTAGGATTAATAAAGCAATTATTTTCGCATCGGTTCTGGCGAAACCAGACTTTGAGAAATATTTTATCATATATACCAATGCCACCGAGGAAGCAACTTCTGCTATCCTCTTACAAAGTGATGACCAAAACAATGAAAAACCTACAACTTACATGAGCCAAAGTTTATCAAATGACGAAATCAAATACTCTTATATTGAGAAACATGATTTTGATCTTGTCAAGGATATAGAAACATTTTCCAATTTTATTTTGGGCAAAAACACGCAGGTAAAAGTCCCTTTACATGCTGTCAAGTTTCTACTTTCACAAACTTATCTTTCAGGAAAACTTGCACATTGGCTTGCCAAAATTTAGGAGCATGATTTGAAGATCATGGCTTTGAAGACAATCAAGGGAAGAGACCTATCTCTTCACTTATCTGAACATCTCGAACCAAGTGAAGAACTTGACGATCAAGATTATCCTCTTTCAACTCTGTTTTATATTGAGAATCAAAATCTTTCTATATCGGAACATCCTTGGTATAAAAATCTGGTGTATTGTTTGCAATATCAAAAGTGTCAAGATGAGCTGGATCCTCACCAGAGGAGACTTCACCTGGAATCTTCCAAGTATATCATTTTAGGATACTTTTTGTTTAGGAGTTCTGCTGATGATTTGTTACTTCGATGTGTAAATGATGAAGAAGAACAAAAATTGTTACACATAATTCATGGATCATCAGCTTCTGTCATTCACATCGGTGGACATTTTTCTGCTAAGGCTATTACTTTTAAAACCATAAGAAATGGTTATTATTGGCCTTCGATATTCCACGATTCTTATAAATTCGCAAGATCTTGTGATAAGTGCCAAAAATTCGTTGGGAAAGAACACCTTTCTACCATGACCTTACAACCTGTCCTCCCGGATTTCACTTTTCTAAATGGGGCCTAGAATTTATTGGTCCTATCAATCGTCAATCTTCCATAGGGCATATATTTATTTTGAAAACCACTGATTACTTTATTAAGTGGACCGAGGTTGTCACTCTTATACATGCATAGGATGAGAAGGTGATTTCTTTATTAGAATCTAATATTGTTTCCAGATTCTACATTCCATTAGAGATCATTACGGACAATGGCCCAACCTTAATTTCTGAAAAATTGACTTAATTTCTGGTTAATTTAGGGGTCAAACATTTCACTTCATCTGCTTATTACCCTCAGGCAAATGGGCAAGCAAAGTCCACTAATAGTAATCTGGTTAGGATCGTAAATAAAATCATAGAAGACAAACCTCTTCAGTGCTTCAGTGGCACATGCTTCTCACTTATGCTCTTTGGGCAGATCACACAACCACCAAAGCAAGTACAGACTGTACTCCCTTTCAGCAGGTATATGGTCAAGAGGTTATTTTGCCTATTGAGCTAGAGATTTCCTCCTTACGGCTGATGTTACAGATCAAAGAATTACATTCTTCCATTGTTCCCCAAAGGATAAATACACTGTTAGCCTTGGAAGAACAAATCAATTTTGCCTTGAAGAACATAAAAAGAAGGAAACAAACTGTGAAAAATTATTTTAACATAAGAGAAAAATATGTGGAATTCAATATTGATGACAAATTCCTACCATGGGACTCAACCCATGTTGAAAGAGGGAGACATTCTAAATTCCAAAAATTATGACTAGGTCCTTTCAAAATTGCTTTTATCCTGGGAACGAATTCATACCTTCTAAAGGATTTGGAAGAGTGATTGTTCTCTTACAGTACTAATGATTCACACTTGAAACATTATGTGGAACCAGTTTGATCGTTAATTCTTCTATAAAAATGATTGTTGTAATAGTCTTTTGTCTTACTGTTTTCTTTTTACTTTGGTTTGTTGAATTTTTAATTTCTGTTGTTTGGTTCTCATAATAATCGAAAATAAATTCTAGATCAGTTTTTCCGTAACAATGTCATTCTGTAAATATTGTTGATCGATGAAAAATAATATACACATAGCTGTCACGATGTCCTCCTTTCGAACATTGCTAAATTTTCTTTTTGCTTTCAATACTGTTGTAGTATAGTTGATTTTGTCTTCTTCCTTGTTTCCGCCATCCCTTTCTTCCCTCCATCCTGAGATTCAAGAGAATATCAAAAGCTTTCTCATTGAAGGTCTAAAAAGTATTATCTGTTACGTCTTGTTCGAATGTTATGCATACAGGACCAAACCCCCTCATCTGTATCACTTTCCATAAGTTATGTGAGATCGGAAGAGCGG
>CBVK0100581404.1:0-11624 GCA_900067695.1 Picea abies
CGACTTCAAGTCACCAAAGTTATAACAAATAGATTGAAACCCCTCCTACCTACACTGGTCTCACAAGAACAGGTAGGCTTTGTGGAAGGAAGACAAATAATGGACAATATCATCCATGCCCACGAGCTTATCCACACCCTGAAGCTTCATAAGAGAGGGGGAATGATAATACAACTGGATCTAGCAAAAGCTTATGACAAAATTAGCTGGCACTATATGGTCAAGACTTTGGAAGCCTTTGGATTCACCCAGCACTGGATCAGTTGGATTGTCAGCCTAATATCCACTACAAGCTACTAGATACTAATAAATGGAACCCCTGCCAAACCTTTCTGGCCCATGAGAGGCATCCGACAAGGAGACCCATTGTCCCCCTTCCTGTTCATTCTGATGATCGAAGGTCTCAGTCGAAGCATAAAAAGCACAACTGCAACATGTGAATTAACAAGTATCAAACCTTTCAAAATTGCCCCACTTCCACACACCAACAGTTCGTGGATGACACTTTACTTCATGGCATACCCACGGTCAAGGAAACAAAATCCTACAAACGAATCCTAGAAGAGTTTGGGGAAGCCTCTGGTGCAGAGATCAACCATTCCAAATCTATGATCTTCTTCTTCAATACCAACCCCACAATCCAACGAAATCTGACCAACATTTTGGGTTTTGAACGCAAAACACTCCCAACCAAGTACTTGGGCATTCCCCTGGCAGACAAAGCTTATAAAATGTTAACTTGGGAAGGAATAATCAACAAGTTACAGGAGCGGGTGAAAAATTGGACGTACAGATCCCTCAACCTAGCCGGAAGACTTATTCTGACCAAGTCTGTTTTGCAAGCAATTCCAACCTTTATGATGTCTGTTTTCCCAATCCCCAAGGGGATTCTACAAAAAATAAAAACTATCCAGAGGGACTTCCTGTGGCGAGGAGCAGAAACAAAGAAAAAATGGGCCCTGGTGGCCTGGGAGAAGGTCTATAAACCAAAAAGAAAAGGATGTCGGGGGCTACAAGACCTGCAAGTGACCAATGACACCTACGGGGCGAAACTTTGGTGGTGCTGGGTCAAAGAAACTACTACACCATGGGTAAACCTGTGGAAGGAAAAGTATGCCCCGGACATACGTGACCAGGACAAAATCTGCTTTAGAGGCACTAGGGAAGGTTCAACCATATGGAACCGAGCCTGGCACAATAAAGCCTGGATTTAGACACACAACTTTCGGGAAGTTAGGAATGGCAGAACAACTAGATTCTGGGAGGACGCCCGGCAATAGGAACCTAGAATGGAGAAACCAGACAGGGAGGAACTCCAACAGGAGATGATCATGCAAGGTAAAACCAGAGTCTACCATTACTGGAAACAAGAAACAGATCGCAACAAATGGAGAATCTGGGACACTCTCACTCCATGGAATAGAGACTAAACCACAACACCAGTAAAAGAGGTGGAGGAGGAATTGGGGAGACGAAAATAGCAGCCACGGAAGGAAATGACCAGCTGAGATGGGGACAAAAAGACGACGGGGAATTCAACCTAAAAGAAGTCCAACACTATATCGCGGACCAGGACCAAGAAGACCCAGCGCAACAATGGGATAAGCTTTGGAATAGCCCTCATTGGCCAAAACTAAAAATCTTCCAATGGTTAATACTCCACAACCGAATTCTAACTTGGGAAAACCTAAGGAAAAGGGGATTCATAGGTCCATCCAGATGTCACCTCTGTCAAGCCAAGGAAGAAACAATGAACCATCTCCTCAACGAATGCACCTACAAAGCAAAAATCTGGGACTGGGCAGTAGGTATCTTCCGATAGTCCAATAGGATCCGAGGTAACATTTCCACAACTATCAACACCTGGAAAGAGAACTACAGCGAAAACGAAGAGGTGAGTCTCTGTTGGACCCTCATCTCGGGAATGATCATATGGGTAATATGGAAGGAAAGGAATCGACGCATCTTTAGGAACGAAAATTGGTCGGAAGGGAAGATCAAGGAAATAATAATCTCCATGACAAGGGAAACGATGCAATGTCGCAATTTCCAGACATGAAGAGCGCAACTCACAGACCAGGACTCCCGAATCCCAGAAGCCTTCCACCTGAAATACGGACGCAACCCCAATCAGGGAAGACGGCCACCGCAACTCCAAGTAGGTGAGCACAATTGGAAACCACCACCAGTAGGCTCACTCAAGATGAATTTCAACAGGGCGTCAAAAGGTAACCTAGGACGGACAAGAATGGGAGGAGTAATCAGGAACAGTGAAGGAAATATCATCCGGTTGTACGCTGGGAGTCTGGGAAACTCAACCAACAACGTCGCGGAATTCGGAGCCTTGGAGACCGGCCTCGAGATTCTAAGCCGAGAAAGGATGACAAACGCCATAGTGGAAGGAGATTCCATGCTGGTTATCAACACAGTAAGGAGACTCCAAAATGGTACCAGAGTGGGCAAAATTCAGAGGCACTGGCGCTTGGCACATTCCCTACAAAAATTCAGGAGCACCTGCAGATGGGGATCATAGTGGAGTTGCACCGGGTACGCAGGTCAACAAGTGGACTGGTGGACATAATCACTAATGAGGGGGTTGACAAGGAAGGATCAGAACTGGACACTATCTGGAGTAACATCCCAAATGGTCAGTTCTGAATAGATTGCATCCAACTGGCAGCAAAAGACCGTGACGACAACCGAAGTACGAACGACCACATCGAGGATGGAGGCGCAGAAATAACTGAAGGGCATGAAGGATCCAGGCAGAATCCGATAGCCCACCACTCAAACACGAGTTACAATGCAGATCCAGGTCACACAACAAGAGGAGGTACGACACCACGGTCCTGTCAATAGGAAGAAGTATAGGGGTTGCTCATGGGAAAGAAAAAAAGATAATTAGCAGGCGGTAAAGGACGAAGGACAAAAGGGTTTTCCATGGTTAAGTATGGGTACACCCCACCCGAGTACAGATACAGGGAATGGAAATGATCTTCGTACAACAAGTAGAGCAAATGATTGGCACAGGGATTATGGCAGGGCTCCCAAGAGCACACATACCGAAACAGTGAAAAAGGACCAGAAGGTACACCTTTATGAACGACCCATGATTGTCAGGACACACTCGCAGCTGGGGAAGTCCCATAAGAGGAGAAACACCAGGAAGGGTCACAGACTGGAGAGAAGCAATTATAGAGTCCATCTTACATATAGGGAAGGGGCGAATAGGAACAAGAGAAGAACCCAAGGCAAAAACCACCACAAACAAGCCAAGATGGTACGAAAGAAGAAAACCCATAGGAAGAGAGGCCCCCAGGGGAAAGAACCTCCGACAAGCACCCGGAGGATTACAAGGATAGAGAAAGCAGTCAGAGAAGCCAAGGGTACCTTTCTCACGTAGGTTGATCCAAAGGGCAAAGCGATCATCAACATGTGGGAGAGATAAATCAACAGCACACGCAAGGGCAAAGCCTGGAAGGAACTAATTCAGGAAGTTGACGGGATAAGGTACCCGAGGGCCACACAGCCCAGAACAACCCTCTACCACAAAACGGTGGAGGAGGCATGGCGAACAAAAATGTTGATAGGCAAGATGAGCGCTGACCAGAAAGAGACCAGCCGGGAGGCTATCAGGGACCACAAGAAGGTGCTCACAGAAATTCTAAATCGTCTCAGCAACCTAGAGGCCAGTGCAAAAAGACTACCTGAGGACTAGAGGAGCCAGAAGGAAAAAATGGAATGAATGGCAGGCCAATTCCACCTTTACCTCCGCTATGTCCACCACATGGACATCACTCTAGCAGAACAGAACAGAACACCAGCTTGTATCACAAAGACACACATGGTGGACCAGAGGAAGGAGAATGAGGCAAGAAAGGATGGAGACGAATGACATCCCATCATCCTGGACTATCGCAGGTTCAACCCCTGGTCAAGTTGTGTTCAGTGTAGGAGCTACCCCTTTTTTATGGTTTTGTCTTTTATGTATATGTTTTGGTTTAGTTTTTTCAAACTAGTTTACAAAGGACTGGGTCAGTTTCCCAAGGTGGTATCCAACTTTGTTAGAGAGAGGTATCCAACTTGTGATACTTCTCCAACTAACCTATAAATTAACACATAACATATGTATACATATTCATCTTATTTTTTATTAATATGAAAAATATCATGGCATTTTCTCTCTATATATAATGGATAAAATACTTAGTGCACTAAGAGAAGAGAGGGAGGCTATATAACCTAGGTGAGAGAACACACGTAATTATGTGCGGGTGGAATGTGTCTTTGTGGTAATACTTATAAAAATCTATCTTAACAACAATTAATATAAACTATTGTAGATCCATCTTAAGAGTTATTATTCATAAATGATTATAGTTCACTGAAAAAAGAAACACCTCAACTATATATAAAGGGTGGAAGGAAGAATCCAAACGGTATTGGAGATGCATCTCCTCATTGTATCGACTAAAAAATACCCGTTTACAACTTAAAATATCAACACTATCAAAGTGGTTAGAACCATGGAATACAACTTGAGAAGCAAAGTACATGACACATGCATAACTTATATTTTGAGCAATCCATCAAGAGTTACCACGAGAGTATGTTGTGAGCCCAACGCCTTATTTTGTTTTGCTTCTTATTCTCTAGGTTCTTTTTTCACATCTACCCTTGTGTGGAGGGTTCCATGGTAGCAAAGGTGTAATTGGTTCCATTGACGATCCCCTAGAAAATTGAGATCTTATGTGATATTCAACATATTGAGATTCTATCACCAATTTTTGCATTTCCTTTTCAATCTCATAACCCTGATTTTGTGCTTTTTTCTCATGGGTTATTCCTTTTTCCATGGAATTAAATAAAGCTTGGGTATTTGTATCCATGAAATTAAATAAAGATTAGGTATTTGTTTACTTTGTTAAATCCCATATCTAATTGTAATGTCTTTTAAGTTTTTATTAAAAACAATAATTTGTAAAACACTTCTACATTCTCATTCACCATTCTCATTCGTCCATTTAAAGAGTATGCTAGTTATATGATTTGGGGATTTTGCTCTCAAGTGCAGAACTATTGTCGAAACATGACGGTCGGGTGGCGGGGCACGCACTTCCACGCAGAGTCCAAGAGTTTTGCTCATCTCGAACAGTGGCTGCTCAATAAATGCTTCATAGCTTTCCACGTCAGCTTATGTCACATTACGTTTCTCTGAATATTAGACTTAGTTGTTACGGCCATGGCGAACATTAAATCACCCTACTATGTAGCATTGAATACTGCATAGCAGGAAGATAGTGGTTTCTTTGCGTGCAAAAGTTGTTTTCCATAGTTTGTCTATATATTCAAAGTTTTTTTTTTGTCGTTTATAAATGTCGTTCACACCGACGCTTCGTTCCCTACGTTTATAAATGTTATATATAACTAGCACAGCCGCAAAGTGGTTGGTGTTGTGGCTGGTGAACGCCGAAATGCACATAGAGTTGGTGTTGTGGTTGGTGAACGTCGAAATGCACATAGGGCTGGTGTTGCGGCTGGTGAACACTGAAACGCACAGCTGAAACACACATAGAGCTGAGGAAATCTAAAAGTTAATCTTAAATGTGGTAATTCCAAAGGTTAATCAATTAAACGTGGCAATCATATGGTGGTACAATAATTTATTAATATGATTAGGTAAATGTTAAAAAGTAATCAGGTTAATTGAGGCATTCAAAAATACAAGGAAGTTATGAAGAGTAAATCATATTCATTGATTTGGGAGGACGACTAAGAATATGCCAACATCTTCAATTGTTAGCCATCAGATTAGAATTTTAGATTAAAAGCTGATTAATTGTACCCATCTCCAATAGGTATACGCCTTTCGGCGTAAAAATGTTTGTTATATTTAAATAAAACTTATGATTTTATTTAATTTTAAAGGTTACTGAAATTTTCAAAAATTAATATAAATTTAATAATAACATAAAAGCTTATTTAAGAAAATATCTTTTAAATTTTATTTAATTTTGATCTTAATAATATCATAAAATCTTATTTAAGAAAATATCTTTTAAATTTTATTTCATTTTGATCTTAATAACAACATAAAAGCTTATCTAATATATATTTGTAACATGGCTCAAAGGCTTGAAATCCAAGGCCAATCTATCAAAAATTAATTTCCCCTTTATTGGTCCAGTAACATCTTGGAATTGTTAAAATAAATTGTTTAGACCGACAGCTGCGTGTGAGCCCTACTTGTTGCTTTGACGGTCGCGCCTAGCTGTCTTGATGGAGATCTCAGGAGGAGGGGAGCCGCCTCCCCTGCCTCCTCCTTCAACCGAAGACTCCTTTCACAAGCTCCTTGCCGCCTAAGGTAAGAAGTTATCTCCCTCAACGTCGCCCAACTTCGTCAAAGAACTCGACTTGATCCCTAAAATCGAGTTGCCTCCAGAACATCCTATGAAAGTTTTCGTCTCCTTGTCCAATCGTTGATTGGTGGGTCAATTCATGGGCTTATGGCCATCGACCAGAAACACCGATAACTGGATCCAAAGGAACTAGAGACCGTTGATCCAGAACAACGTCACCTATTATGTGGTGGGAAGAGGATTCTACATTTTCGAATTCATCTCCAAGGAAGATAGAGATCTAATCTTCAGAAATGGCCTGTACTTCATGGGAACGCAAGGGTTGTATCTGAATAGATGGACACTAGACTTTGATCCTGCGGTAGAAGTGCCCAAGGAAGTTCTGGTCTGGGTATGCCTACCCAACCTCCTGATCCACTATTGGAATCCTATCTCTCTCCAAACAATTGGAAATGGGCTTGGGCAGTATATAGACAGAGACAACCCCAAAGATCAATACTCCTGTGAACGCATCTACGTGGAAGTAGACCTAGAGGTAGGCCTCCTAGAGGCAGTCAAGTTAAAGGTTGGAGATTGGAAACACTTCCAGAAACTTCACTACGGACAACTTCCTTTCAAATGCAGGGGATGCCATGAATATGGCCACTTTCAAAGAAACTATCCAAAAAACCCTAATCAGTAGAAAGAAGAAGGAGAAGGCTGGCAACAGGCCAAAAAGGGGAAAACAATGGCCAAACCTAAAGAAAAACGACATGCAAAGGAAACCATAACCTCACCCAAGGAGTCAAAAGCTCATGCAGTGACATCCTCATCAGGAAACAGATTCGCTATGTTAGGAGAGAAGGAACAAACAGAGAAAGCGCCAGGAAAGAAATCCAAGGAGGCCCCTCCCACTGAAACATAAACGCAAGAAAAGACTATCCCTGAAACACAAAAGCACCAAATGAATCAATCAGGCCATGCAAGGGAAAAAGGATAGGAGAAGGCAGCAGAAGAACAAGAAGAAAATCCAGACACAGAATGAGGAGAGGTGTCTAGAGATAGTGACTCTACGGATGCAAGTGGTTCCATTGCCACGCCCAAAAAAGCAGGCAGAGGAAGGAAATCCAAAAAAAAGAAAAGGGAAAAGGAAACTTACAAAGAGGTCCTCAATGGGTCACAGAAAACAATCAAGCAATTGATAAATGTAAGAACGACAAGAAAGCAGGCTAAGGCTCATCAAGGAGCCAACACCCCCCCCGCAAGTAAATCATGAAACTAGCCTCCTGGAACTGTAGGGGTTTCGATAGCAGAGTAAAGGAATAAGCTATCAAAGACTTAATCAAAATGTCAAACCTTGAGATCCTTCTGATCCAGGAGACAAGGAGGAGCAAGACTTCCTCCAAGCAAGTAAAGCCTTCTGGAGAAAAGGCCAGGGAATAACAGTTAGCGCAAGAGGAGCCTCAGGTGGTCTGGGAACCTTCTGGGACGCCTCGAAATATGATCTAATCTCTTTTGAAACATGCACGCATTGGGTTTTCACCAGTCTATAACAAAAAGAGACGGGCCGATTGGTAAGTCTTTTCAACCTTTATGTCCCAGTCTTATTCTTGGAAAAAAGAAACTATTGGGATTCAATTAAAGATTTCCTAAACATAAATGAGTTGGAAAATATCATTATTGGGGGGGGATCTTAATGTAACCCTAGCAGTGGAAGAGAAAAAAGGTGGGTCCATTGTGAGAGACCTTGCTAGGGAATGAGTCGAGGATATTATGTTAGATTGGGATTTGGAGGATATCAAACCCTCCAAAGGAAAGTTCACATGGACAAACAAGAGAGTGGGGCTAGGACATATTGTTGCCCAGCTAGATAGGTTTTTAGTTCAAAGCTCCTTCCTACTCCTTGGTTTAATCTTCTCATCTAAAATCCTTCCGCATAGTGTATCCAATCACAAACCAATTCTGTTAGAGCTCTCGCAGGACATAAATCTAGGTCCTATTCCATTCATATTCAATCCTACCTGGCTCCATTATGAGGGTTTCCATGATCTTGTTGCCAAAGTCTAGAATGAGAAGGTCTACAGATCCCCCTTTTTTGTATGAGAAGAAAATCTTAGGAATCTCAAGAAAGTGCTAAACGAATGGGCTAAAACCCAAACAAGCCTGCCTATCAAATGACAGGAAGCACAAAAAAATCTTGAAGATCACCAATTAGAGATGGAAGGGAAAGAGATCACTCAAGAATGCCTCGCCAAATAGGATCATATTCAAAGGACAATGCACCAAGCCTACAGAGAGGAGGAAGGGTATTGACAACATAAATCAAGAAACCTCTGGTTAGAATCCAGAGACAAAAACACCACCTACTTCTTCCACAAGCAAGCAGAAGCAAGAAAGCAATTCAAGGCGGTCAAAGAAATCCATGATCACGATCAGGTTCTAACAGATTTTGAAGATATGAAAAATGTAGCCTTCGAAACATTCAAAGTTCTCTACATGGAAACTCAATTGGACTCACCTTATCAGAATACCTACCTGCTATCCCTAGTTCCAAACTCTATCCATGAAGCTACCATTGTAAATCTACTAGTGCAAGTCAAGATGCAAGAAATTAAAGAGGCCCTGGATTAGATGAACCCAGATAAAGCTCTAGGTACCGATGGCTTCACGGCCAGATTCTACCAAAACTGTTGGGAAATAATAAAATCAGACCTACTAAAAATAATTCTGAAATCTCAGAGATGCAACAAAATAGAAGGGCGAACAGACTCTTCCTTCTTAGCTTTAATTCCAAAGGAAAAGGGAGCGCTAAGCTTTGGAAGATTCCAACCAATCTCTCTTTGCAACACATGATACAAGTTAATCACAAAAATAATAGCCAATAGGCTAAAAAAAATCCTTCCTGCCATCATCCTGGAAAATCAGGGTGGGTTCATCAAAGGAAGGTAAATAGTGGATAAGATCATTCTAGTTCAGGAAGTGTTGCCCTCAAGAAATCAAAGAAAAGACAAAGGTATGATTATAAAGCTTGACCTTGCAAATTCTTTTGACAGAGTTAGGCATATTTTTCTGTTTAAAGTCATGGAAAACTTAGATTTTGCTCCAGAATTTATAAGCTGGATAAAATCCTGCATTAGATTCCCCTGGATTGCCCCCCCTAGCAAATGGCTGAGCAACAAAGTTCTTTCAAGCGTCCAGGGGCCTCAGGCAAGGCTTCCCCCTCTCCCCACTTCTCTATGCTATACAAGCCTTTTTGCTAAGCTTTCAACTAGATTATGCCCAACAACATAACAATCTCCTCGGCTTGAGAATTGCTCCGAGGGTAAAAGACATTAACCACGCCCAATTTGCGGACGATACTCTACTTATGGGAGGAGAAAGTGTGCAAACTGCCAGAAAATTTAAAACATAACTAGACACTTATAACGAGATCTCAGGAAGCGAAATAAGCTTGCCCAAAAGCAAGATCTATGGGTGGAACACCTCTCCAAGGGAAATACTGGAGATCTCAAGAGTCCTAGGGATGGAAGGTTTCACCAATTGGGATTCCTTTAAATATCTAGGAGTGCCAATTTTCAGGACCAAACCAAAGGCTTCTTAGTGGCTCCCTCTAATAGACAAGTTAAAGGGCATAATTAACTCTTGGGGAGCAAAATGGTTAAACCTTGTAGGTAAAGTGGTTCTCATAAAGGTGGTTTTAGCAAGCATTCCGATCTACCAAAGCTCACTGCTGCTAGCCCCTTCCACCATGATTCAGAAAATTGACGTCCTCTTCAGGCAGTTCCCATGGGAGGGAGGAAAGCAAAACGGGAGGAAACTACACCTCCTGCGCTGGTGGAAAGTCAACAAACCAATTTCAGAAGGCAACCTCAATCTAAGAGATATTAACGCTCAAAATATTTCTCTAGGAGCCAAGTTGCTCTGGAATCTTGTCTCGGGGAAGTCCACTTGTAGAAAAAAAGAAATCTCGAAGAAGTACTTCCACGGCCAGAGAACTAAATGCCTGGATCGGCCTGCAAAAACGGTTAAAAGGGTCTCCAATATTCAACCTATGTCTAAAATCAATGAGACTCTTCAAGCCCAATCTTACCTGGATACCAGGCAATGGAAAGGGTATCGACATATGGGATGACTTAGTGTTGGGAGATCCTCCATTAAGCTCGATTGAAGGAACAACTCAACTCAGAGCCTGGATGCAGTCCCAAGCACTAGTTAATCTATGGAACATCGCGATATGGAGCGACGATGAGGTTAAAACCTGGATCAGATGGGAAGCCAACAACAGACCTTCAGATCTTGATGGGGAATGGAATACTTTGATGGACTCCCTGCAAGGGAAATCTCTAATAAAAGAAAGAAAAAAGGACAAGAGGGGATGGGGCTCACTTTCTGGAAAATACACAACAACAACAGGGTATAAAAGCTTCACAACAATTCCCCATGTCCCACCAGATCCTACAATTTGGAAATCCATTTGGAATTCCAAGTCCATTATGAAGATAGACATGTTCTTCTGTACCCTGGCTCATAAAAGCATATTAACTGGAGAAAATCTGAGGAGAAGAGGGTGGGAAGGCCCCTCCAAATGGCCCCTTTGCATTCAAGAAGAGGAAACAATAGACCACCTGCTACTGAAATGCCCATTCGCTAAAGAGGTGTGGAATCTGGTCCTGGGTCTAAAGCCAGGTGTTGGCGATGGAAGTCACTCCTGGATTGCTAGCAGGAGCAGAGCTCGACGCCCATCAGATTTATGTCACGGTTTGTTTATAGATGGGGTGACCGAATGGAAGCCAACTCAAAACGATATCATTCCAACTCCAAACTAGGCCAGGCATGCATAGGTGAGTGAGGTCTTTATAAACTTCAGACAGTGAGTTGTAGTAAAGGGTGAACATGCGGAAGACTTGTATGAGAAGAGTGCGAAGGTCTGTTACAAACGACAGGTTCCTAATAGACTGTAGAAGAAGGCATTCAAACGCAAGGTCTTCTTGCACTTAAATACAGAAAACCAGAGAATACAATAATGCAACGATAAATCATTTATCATAACATAACTGCAATAATTCGCGCGACTCGGTCAATCGCGAACTCTCTAAGCATGAGACGAAAATTAGATGGAGCGAGAAAAACTGTCTGTCATAAAACAAGATATCTCAAATACAGGTGCATGTCCAACAAACTAGGATGTCTGCTAAACTTTTTAGTAGGGAGCTCTGCTCTACCATCGATACTTCCAAAATACAAAAACTGAGCCTATATACTCAGGAAAATTCGCCTAACAGAGGC
>CBVK0100581405.1:0-11624 GCA_900067695.1 Picea abies
TTAGAGATTAAGCATAAATCAAATAAAACATATATAACTCGTGCATTGGGACGGAAAAAGTATTCTTTTATTAATCTCAATATGAATCAACTTACAATAATTATAGAGACAGGCCACCGTTCCTCGATCCTGATCCTGGGCTCCTCCTCTTCTTTGTCCTCCAACTGCTTTGCTTGAATTCTCCTTAGGCTTGAGGAAAGGCTAAAGGGTTGGGACAAACGGATTCAGCAATTGGGCAGAGTTTCTTTTCTATGATTTTCCTTTTTCAAATAGTACCGCTACCCCTTCTTTTATAGTCTATAAGGAGCTAGAGTTTTGGATGAACTCTCGGCCATGCATGGCTGGGAGTTTCAGTTAACTGACCCAAATCTTTTTGTCCCGTCGGCAACTTTCCTGTTTTTGTGCTTTGTTAGGTAAACGCGGGCTGTAGTAGGCCAGCCAGTGTTCCAACGTGTGCAGTAGTAGGCCTTCCATCATTCCAACGCATGCAGTAGAGGGTTAGGGCGCGTGCCACTTGATTTAAGAGGGTTTTCAAGAGTTTATTTAGCATGGCTTTGGCAATGAAGGGATATGATTTGTCCTGATACCAGGTAAGCATGTGTGGTCCAATTTAGGGTTATAACACCTTTCAAGATCCATTTGGATGAGATGGTAAATTCCAATTCGCTCTCAAGAAACAACCTTAGTAACTCCTCTGGGAAGACGTCCGCAAATTCTTGTACTACCAAAAGATTTTCTAGTCCTTCCGCCACTCACTTTTTGTTCAAAGAAAGGATCACATAGAACATGCGTCCCTTGTGTATTTTCTTATGAATTTTTAGGGAGGATATGAACCTTAGGAAAACTCTATGGTTCCTTCCCACAATCACATGTTTTTTTCCCTGATGATCGACAAAACTCAATTGTTTCATCTTACAGTTGAGTATCGCCTCATGTGATTCCAATCAATCCATATTGATCACGACATCATAAGATCCTAACATCGTGACATACATGTTGGCCTTCATGACAAAATCTACCAGGTTAAGGCTACAACCTGTTGGACAAATTTCTATTTTCGACACACTAGTTCAGTGGGAGTTAACTGACTAGTTCTATTTTAGACTTTAACACTAGTTCATTGCGAGTTAACTAACAAGTTATATTTTAGACTTTAACACTAGTTCATTGGGAGATAACTGAATAGTTCTATTTTAGACTTTCTAATATTAGACCATCAGTATTATGCATGCATTCTTAGCTATAGGATGTCGTTTCCTATATGAGTGAAGATCACTCACTCATTGATAAGACTATAATATACATTGATTCTCATTCTTCATTGTGTATCTTTCTTCCTTTTCTTAATAAGCTTTGTTTGTGCATGATTTAGCTAGATCTCATGTGGAGGTTTGCATGAAACAGTGACATGGTATCAGAGCTATGCTACTTGGAGAAAGCCAGACAAGACAAAGAATAAGGAAAATCAGAGTTTCAACGAGCTAAATTTGTGGTCGTATCTATCCGCCGTTATTCCTCCCAAAATATTACGTTTTTGAGGAAACGACTCACGCGAAACTATCCGCCGTTATTCCTCCCAAAATATTACGTTTTTGAGGAAACGACTCACGCGAAAAGCAAATCGACCCATTTTGGAAGTGGGTTTTCAACCATTTGGAGATATTCCTCACCGTTTTCGCAGAAAATAAGTCGCAAGATCATCTCCTGAAACTGATACGAATTTTCACTTAAAGTGCCCTTTCTGTCATGATTTCTTAATTTTTCACTTACAGGTTGAGAGTAAATTTTTAGGGGTTCTTAGAAACAGTGGGAGAGATGGATAGGAAAATTTTTGTACATTCAAACTTGGTGATAATCCTCACACCATACAATTATTTTTATTGAAATCCCATGACATAATTCCAATTCAAAAGGAAAGGATTTTATAATTTGACGATGGTGACAGAAACAAAACCTACATCAATGATTTAGAAGATGAGATGGGCAAACCATAAATGTGAGGCCACAAGACTACTTCTTGAGTTAATATCCACTGATTTATGATTTCATGTTGCTTCATGCAAGACTCCAAACGAGATCTGGACCACCTTGTAAGGACTCTTTGGAAAGTAGGATGAGATGAGAGGTTATATGCTTGAGGTAGAGTCGAATACCTTAGACCCTAAAAGTTTTGATAATATACAAGATTTTTTTACTATGTTTAAATC
This sequence comes from Picea abies, assembly GCA_900067695.1. NCBI lineage: Eukaryota > Viridiplantae > Streptophyta > Pinopsida > Pinales > Pinaceae > Picea > Picea abies. The sequence goes on from CBVK0100581405.1 coordinate 2,208, forward strand.
TTTTCTATTGAGCTTGGATGAATGTGGTGTTGATAATTCTACACAAGAGAAACAACTTATTCTAACAATCTTGGCCAAGCTATGACCAGAATACGCTGTATATGTCTCCAATTTCCATTTTGTCTTATGTCTTTTTGGAACAAATTGGAAAATGCCTATGTTGGCTCAACTCATTGAGTTTCTTACACAAGAGCAAACAAAACTCATATAGATGGGTCTCATGAAATATCCCAAAGCACATGAACTCACCATGGATGATGGAAAAGGGTCAACCAAATAAAAAGGGAAGGAGGGATATTCCAAACCCTTCAACGATTCTTCAGGTTCCAGAGACTCTTTAGATTCCAAGAAGAATAAGGGAAAGTAGTGCACTTACTGCAATTAACTGAATCATGAAGAATCCACATGCATGAAGAAACAAATCAATCTTATGGCACACATACTTCAGCAGAACAACCTTGGAAACTTCATTTCAAAGGGAGTCAAGAAGCATAAGGAAGAAGATCCTACTCCTAATTAAGGTAATAATCATTCTCTGGTTGCAATTAGTTCCTCATCTGATTCATGGATTATAGATTTTGGTGCATCCCATCATAAGGTAGGAAAAGAGGAAGTTTTCTCTTCTTTGAGTCCATGCTCAAGACCCCTTATTTTCATGGGGGATGATACTCGAGTAGCAGTAGCAGGATAAGGGAGAGTGGAACTCCACAATGGAAGTTTTGAGAATGTTCTAGATGTTCCAAAGCTTTCTATGAATCTGCTCTTAGTTTATCAGATCACTCAGAAAGGAAAAAAGGTTGAATTTACATCAGATTCAGTTTCAGTAATTGACATGAATGACAATTTCATCATTGCAATTGGTGAGGTGGATCAGAAGTCAAGGTTGTATAAATTCACTAAGTTTTCTGATTATGACTCCTCTATTCTACTTACACATAAGGAGAGTAATTTGCATGCACCTCCAGTGCAACATGCATATACTCTTATTCTTCCATCAGTTTAAAAAATTAGAGATGATTACATACACTAGGATTTTGGACATGGAAATAAGCAGGTAGTACAACCATATAAGAAGCCAACATCGAAGATTCAACAGATGTCCAAGAAGGAATAGACAACACTTTAGGAAGAAGACAACCTTGTAGGGAATCCATTGGATTCGAGTATGAATCGATCTTAGCACAAGGAGCCTTCTCATGTACTTTCAGCTTCCGAACCTGCAATGTCCATGCATTGCTATATGGTTCAATCTCTTGATCCACACAACTACACTAGGGTTGTGGAAAATCCATTATGGAAAGAAACCATGCAGAAGGAGTATGACTCATTCCTATAGAACCAAACTTGGAATTTGGTTCCACTTCCATCAGAAAAGAATATTTTCAGGTGCATATGGGTCCAGAAGATCAAGAGGTACAAGGCCCTACAGGTTGCCAAAGGACTTCATCAGGTCCATAAAGATTTCTACATATTCATGAAGACTTTTAGTGCACCAAAGTTTCATACTTTGTGGGATCATATCGCAATGAAGAACACATTTTCCTAGCAACTGTCATTTTCTTCTTTTGATACATTATCTTTTGAGGGGAGATTTTCTTCCCATGTGGTTTTCGCTCTTTCCTCATTTTTATTCAATGTTCATTAGTTGCATTGTACATGAGTACCTAAAATGGCCTAGTAGCCGAGACTCAATTTTTACTCCATAGTGATGTTCAGGGGGGTGTTGGAGAAATTTCTATTTTTGGCACACTAGTTCAGTGGGAGTTAACTGACTAGTTCTATTTTAGACTTTAACACTAGTTCATTGGGAGTTAAATGACTAGTTCTATTTTGGACTTTCTAATCTTCAACCATCACTATTATGCATGCATTCCTAATTATAGGATGTCATTGCCTATATGAGTGAAGATCACTCACTCATTGATAAGACTATAATATACATTGATTATCATTCATCATTGTGTATCTCTCTTCCTTTTCTTGATAATATTTCTTTGTGCATGCTTTAGCTACATCTCCTGTGCAGGTTTCCATGAAACACTAACACCTGTAAAATTTCCTCCAACCTTCTGTTTGGCTCCCAAAGCCATTTATACATAGCTAAAGTCGTCCTATTCGAATGTCTTTACCTTAATTTTTTTAGCACTGCACCATAAATAAAACTCTCTGTAGCACCTAGATCTATCAAAATACTAAAGGTATGGTCAACGATGGTACCTAACATCTCGAGCATAGTAGAATGGTGCTCAGCCTAGTGGTTAATCATCGTTGCATGAATTTAATGGGTCTTTCCCAAATATCCTATGGTAGTGTGTTCGGCTAATCTGGCTACCCCGAGCCTCTCAACTGGGTAGTCACGCCGGTAATGTGGCTCTCCACATGTCCAACACATGGTCTTTGGTCCAATACTCCTGGTCCCTGAAGTAGAAGTTGATGGTCCATTGGCCTGAAAACCTGGTCTGTTGTGTTGAATAGGCCTGGACTTCTACTGCTACGGTCGACGTTGGTGATGATGTTGTCGTCCTCTATAGGGAGTCTGCTTCTAAGGCCTCTGTCACCATGGTGTAGTGAATGTGGATCCTCTCGGAGTGCCTCAATACCCTGGTGGATTTCTAGTTGTTGTCTTATGTTGTTGCACACCATATGTTGCTTGTCGTGTTGGTCTTGTCGGAGTCCTGCTCTAACCCCCATTGATGATATCCTCCTAATCTATGAGCCCCTTCTTGAAAACATTGTGCAACATCTGAGGCATTAAAATCCTCACTTTATCACAGATGCTAACATTAAGATCGAATACAAATGTGTTGAGCTTAAGCTTCTCGGTATTCAGGTGTGGAGGATACCGAAGTAGCTCCATGAAACAAGCCTCGTACTCAGGCATCATACGACCACCCTGTCACAAGGCGTTGAAATCATTGAGCTGACAATTAATGAATTCCTCCAATAGATACCTCTCCTGGAAATGCTCCTCAAACAGTTCCCATAACACATCTTTGATGACCATGTTTAGTTGTGGGAGGAGCATATTCCACCATAGGAGAATGCTCCCCTTCAGCTGAAAGACTATCATGCATACCTTCATGTTGAAGGTATAGTCGCGAAGTGCAAAGCACATCGCCATATTCTCCAACCATGCCTTGGCGGTTGATCCTTCTGTGGCACCAAATAACTCAGGAAATGTAACCTTCTCGAGTTCTCAGTGAAACGTAACCCTCAGGGCATGTCAGTTTCCTGGCCTCATCTCTATCCAAACGACTAAACAGGGCCTCTGACATCTACTAAAAGGGCCTCATCAACCCAACCACATCTCCCACAACTATATGTTCCTATTTGATGACTTGTTATTCTCCTTGGGGGTTAGACCCATATGGCATGGATGCTACTGGAGGTGTCATGCGTTCTCCTTGGGGGTTAGACCCATATGGCATGGATGCTACTGGAGGTGTCATGCGTCCTCCCCTAGAACCACGTCGTCTTCCTCCACAGAGTCCTCTAACCATGATTACCTGCATGAATACAAATAAATTTAATTAGCGACAATTCATAATCAAGTGTCTATTCAGTGTAAGACGTAATGATCCCAGGTCGTGGGTTGAACCCGATTTGATACCATATGTAACGACCCCACTACCATGACAAGAAAAGAAACATACAATAGGTAATTTTTATTCATTTATTTTGCGTTAAGAATTCTACATCACAATTAATAACAACATCGTTGACACATCATCCAATATATTAGTGCAACAATATTAACACATTATCAATCATTCACGACATAAATTCATCACATCTTGTCATGAATAACGATAGACTTCATGACAAATTAACAAAAATAAATAACATCCCTTAATCATTGCATTCGCAAAAATAAATAATGATGCATAAATAGTACAATTCATAAAGTTCTCGACTCCTTTCATCAATATAATCATCATATAGCCCCATGATAACATGAGATAACATAAAACTAACTTAAGGATCATAAAGATAAACATAATAATTACATAAGACACTACCCATCCAACCTACCCTACAAGATTAGGACCTTCAGGAAACATAAGCAATGCTCAAGCCCAGGTTCCAATTGATTTTAACCATTTAAGGTCTCAGGGCTGACAATTGTTTTGAGAAACAAGAAGGTGTCTACATGCCACTAACACAATCAATCCAAGCAACTAGATAAATCAATAGAGTCTACGATCAACAATGTCATCAATCCATCAATCCTAAATATTAATAAATCAAGGCGCAAGGGTAAGCATTCGCATAACACATACTAGACCACAATAAACCAAGGCACAAAAACAAGCATCAATTATATTTGAGGCACAAATCCCAATCACTTAATCATGTACTCATCAAAAATTGAAAGAGGCATGAGATATCAACTTTATTTCGGAAGGCACTAGAGAATACCGTTAAAAAATTGATCCTACCTCAACAATAAATTAAAGGTGCAATGGTAACCAATTCTAATTCCATCGGAAACATCAATCATCAAGGCATAGCGATAATATAGTTGTCAATCCATCTTTCATTAACATTTTAATGGCACCAGTAAAGGTTGTTAATCCATCATTCATAATAAATTTAAAGGCACAATTAAAGTTGTTAATCCATCATCCATTAAAAATTCAAGGTGCAAGTAAAGTGGTTAATTGATCATCCATTAATAAATTCAAAGGTGCAAGTATAATTGTTAAATCGACTTATATTATAGTAAAATTTATTTCGCGCAAGGTGTCTAGTGTCTACAACAAGCACCCCACTTGCATTATATTAAACCCAAAACTAAACGTCTCAAATATTTAAGAAAGGTAAACAACTACATAAAAATCATTCTAGAGATTCAACCTAACACATGGAAAAGAACATGCCAAAATGATATCAAGGGAAAAATAAGCATAGTGAAGGGGAGACATTTTCATGTACCATCCAAAGTTTTATTCAAGAATATTTGCATCAATATTTAAAAGTTAGCATTATTCATTTTCATAGCATTCTTAAATGCACATATCCTATAACAATTTACATCACTACAATTTATAATTAACAAGGAGATTTGATTTAACATCAAATGTAGTCATGATACAAGATTAATCCTCATTAATGTTTAAAGGGGTCAATGAACCCTACATCAAATAGGAATCAACTTGAAGGAAAACATGTCTCTAAGATTCAAAATATGATAGAAAGGTGATCATTGGGTACCTATTTTGAATGTACCCCAAATTTATATTGATTTTCTAGAGAGCATTCCTTGGCTTCTACCATTATAACTGCAATTTCTCATTAGAATGTTTTTCAATTTTACCTCACTTTACTTCCTCGCACTTGCTATTATGATTTCCTTTTTAAATGACATCTGAAGACAAGTAAGCTAAGAAAATATTAAGGGAATCAACGAAACTATAGGGGGATCAGCTTGGGCATAAACAAAACGAAATGCTGAGTGAAAAACAAAGTAAACGTAGGGCCTTAAAGGGTACTTGATGCATAAAGATAGGAAATTGTTGGGGAGTTGGGCGTAAGATAAGTGTAACACAACATATTAAACAACAATTATAAGAAAGAGTAACGTGTGTAGAACATTGGGCAAGAGAATCGAAAGAGCTGGGTTGGAAAACCTTCAGATGTGGAGAGAACTAAAGATGTTCCAGGTCGAAATTAATTACCCTCCAAAAATTTAAGTCGGGTGAATTCACCAAGACGAATGCTCATATTTTGGGGAGATTTCTAATGTTGTACTCGAGGTGGATTCATGATAAAACTCTGATAAAAGGATCCATAATTTCATAGAGAAACTCAAGGAAGATAATTCTAGAAGGAAACGGATCTAGGATGAATTAAGAGATGACTCTGAAAATAATTCGAGGAATTAAAACTCTAGGAGGCTCTAAAATCAGGGCGAATCAATGCCAAACACACTGATAACTCAAGGATAACCAGAGCTGATACAATTTTGATAACTGTTGATGGCTGAAATACAATACGGGTCTATCTTCTCTAGGGCGAGTTTCATTGCTTCTTCTTTAAATGCACTAGTTATTCCTTCGGTCAACCTATTCTCCATGGAAGGAAACTCGTACTCATTCCAATTGTTTGTTCTGCAAATCTGAGTATGCATTAAAATGGCCAAGCTAAACAATTTAGTACCGAAAATTCAAAGTCTAAAATAAAGGAAGAGTATAATAAGTTTAAATTTCCCATCAGAGAATCAATGGAATCTCTCTGTTGGTAATGCTTCCAAAATCCTCTGGGATAATCACGGAGGGTATCAGGAAGGAGGCACAGATATAAGTAGTGACAATGTAAAGGTTGTAAGGTGAAGGTCGAGGAAATAAATAAATAAAAAAAGAGCCAATCGTTGTGCTGGGAAGGGAGTGAAATGTTGAGTGGTTAATGGGAAAATTTTCACGATGTAAAAGAAGGAAGGAATTTATGAAAATTCAACATTGAATGGAAGGAAAACTTTTGGGCCTTTATGGCACAATTTGTTCGGTAAAGAAGGTGGAATTTGTGAACATTCAACGTTGAGTGTAATTAAAAAAAATGTTGAGGTTAACGTATTACCCAACTGTATTTATTGTGCGAATAGAGTTTACTATAAGGAGAAGTGCCAAGGATAATGGCATTACATTTGGATTAATCAACAGTTTCAAGGTATTGGGGGAAGGGATGATTTTAAGGATGTAAATTTATTTTAAAATGTAGAAACCTTGGCGAATCTTTTTAATCCTTAATATGCCAACTATAAAATGTTTGGCGATATTTTTGTAAAAATATTTAAATTTCTAAGGATTTTATATAGTTTGTATAACATTTTGGCTATTTTTAAGGTAAAACAATTTTTTCCTATAGAATTTAGGCGAATCATTTTTAGAATAGTGAATAGTTTTTTGGAAAAAACCTTGGAAAATTAGCCCATGAGCGAACTATATGCCCCTAAAATTGTACTCGCTAAGCATTTGCAAAAATGCACATTAAATTATTTTTATTAATTTTTTATTAGGAATATTCTCCCCCGTACACTTGTCACCCGATCCCTTAGTTGCGCCCGAAATTCATTTAATTAAATAAATAAATTTTCTGATTTTCTAATTTCCCTCAATGTCCCTTTATTCCCTCATAGTCCGTTAATGACTGACGCCTTTCTTAAAGCTTAGTTGAGTTCATTTTAGGAAAGTTCTCTATACTAGATTCCCTTCTATGTTCCAAATTCCTTTTTTATTTAAATTTACCCTTATTGGTCTAAGTTGTAAATTAACAAGTTTTGCACATAGACAATGATTATATTCTTTGGATAAATTCTCTCTCCCTTAATTTTTAAATTTGTTTTTTCTTCATCACCCCCTTTATTAATTGATTAATTAGTTTTAGTCCTTATACCCCAATTAGACCTACGTTCTAATTTCAACTACGCTTAACAAAAAATGTTTTTAAGGGGATTTTATAATTAATAAACTTTACTCATGGACCATTTATTTTCAGGCTGACTAGGTCAAAATGAGATATTGTTTTCTAGGTACCTGGGTTCATTGGCTCACTAGTTTTAAAACTGTGACATTGCCTCGAAGATGCACATGCCCCAAGGGTGCCACTTGCCTTCATTCACATTTCATTTATGCGATGTTCCCTTCAAGACATAGTACGTGCTCCAAGGGTGAAACTCACCTTTTGGATGATTTTGGTAGACGATATCCCTTGGAGTCAATAATCTGCCATGCGACCTTGTGGGAGACTAAGGGACACTAAGGAATAAGGACCATGCCTTATTGTACACCGCTTAGAATCTTCGTGAGTGATTGTCTCAGTCTGCCCTCACGACATCGTGGATCTCTCGAACTAGGTAATCATTAACCAATAGTTCGAGCCACAGTGGTGGTGCTATTAGGTTGTGGCATGGTTGCTACCACACCTATCCTTCAATATCTCTAGCTGCCATGTGTGACCCCTTTACTCCAAATGTGAGTCTGATTAGCATGTTGTTGTCATCCTGCATCCATAAATGCAACATGTCAATAATCCATAATCAACATCATAATATACCAGTCAGATATCACATAGGCAATAAAAAAAATACTCAAACCATAAACAATTCACTCCCTGAAGTCCAAGGAGGTCATCGATGCCATCGACATCCTCAATCTGGCAATATTCTTGCACACTCAAGAGAAACCAATCAATAACACATGTATATCCATATATAATCAAATAGCATATCATCATATCCAGAACATCATCGATGTAATCCGTAAGTGAAACAAACAATCATATAATAAATCAGATCACATGCATGCAAGTGTCCTTAAAGAATAAGTCAAGTCATGTGGGTGCGCAAGAGAGGGATGCTACATATATACTCTAACATGGAACTTTCGATGACATGACATGGAACATGGATGTTGATGTGTCATGACACATCATCACCCTCTTTTCCCCATTAGCCATTGACCATTTCTCATGCATGACCGAAACACCTTATTGATTTGTATGACCTCAAACCATCAACCATTTTTCATCGATGATTTATTTTTCTCAATTCAAAAACATTTCTAGATCGGTCGACCCGACCATCAAATATCGACGATTTATGTTGGTAATTACAGTAATATCCTCACGAATTAAACATTTTACTTTGAATAATTTCCATTTTTGGAAATTCATACTTAGTGATATTAAGTCATTATTTGTTATATTTTTTATTATTGAGCAAGAGTTTGACTTTCTAACTGTCCTCTTTTGATGGACAGATCTGTAAGAGACAAAAAAATTTAAATTATTTAATGTAGGGAAGAGATGGAACATCCAGGTTAGAAATAGTTGACTATGACTCCATGAGTGGAGAACATGTGAGAGTTAACTCAGAGTTGGTTTTAACAAGAGTCAAAAGTGGATTTATGTCACTCACAGCCCTGAAAAATCAGGGATTTTTAAAGCTGTCAATTTCCAAGGAGGGAAATGAGTGCAATGAAAAATCCCTAGGCACAAGAAGGATAAATATACCATATGTTGGAGGCATGACACTTCTCAGTATATTGTGGAAAGGAAATATTTATTTTTTGAGAACTCATTATGTTAGGAAAAATATTTTCTGAATGGTATAGAGGTACTTTGGCTAAGGAGTGGAGCTCATTTCTCCCTTATGGAGTCATGGTTAGGCTAGGGGGTAATCAAGACAAGTAATTTTGGTTTTTTTGCATCTATGGTTGAGTGGAACGTGGTTGTCGATTTGTTTCCAACGGCTTTGGTTCAAATATGTATCACTTATCCATTTCTGAATAATTCTTTTTCATACGAGTATGTTAGTAGTTGGGTGAAATCATGAAGATGGGTTACACTTTTGCTTGTTTTATGAGAAAAAAAATTGTATTTTCACAAGTTATTCAACTTCCGACATATAAAAGTATTTTT
>CBVK0100581406.1:0-11624 GCA_900067695.1 Picea abies
AATCATCTTGTACTTGAACATTTAAATGGGGTAAAATGAGGTTTCCCCCTTGAAGAGGCTTATTATATGAAATTATCTCTTTTTCAAGGCGTTGAGTACTTTTTCTGAGGTTTTTCTATGCTATATTGATATTTGGTTCTTAACACCCTAGAAGGCTTAAACCTACCAGGGGGAAAAGGTTTGGGGAAAGAAGGATTATGGGAAGGTGGATTCATCAAATGATTTTCAAGATGAACTCATCAAGAAAGGTGGAAAGGGAATGTCCCTCAGGTGGAGTTGCCAGGAAATATAAGGGAAAGGATTTAGGATAGCTTACCAAAGTGTCGTTAGGGTGCGAAGAAGATTCAAAATCTTCCTTGACAACATTGCCAAAATGTTATAGCAAAAGTTGTAGGTTGGGAAAATCCCGACCCAACCACAAAGCAAGATCTACAACTTGGGAATCCTACACCCAATGTCACCTTGATGTAGGTCCCACACTTCAAGGGTGACTAAGTCAGTCTAGTGAGGCGATCCTAGTGACCCTAGGGGGATTGAGATGGAGATGGAGAGAAATGGAAGTGAAGCCCCTAGAGGTCAAGTCTAAATGGAATGAAAAGTGGGAAGAGATGCCTTGTAAGTCAAGTGATTTTTTCCCCAAAGGTATATTACTTCTCTAGATGATTGTACTTTCCCTAGACACAAGAAAATCCAACTTGCAATGATATATGTTAGTATGGATCAACAAGTTAAGCTTGATATCCCTATTTTGAAGCAATACATGACAGTTTATATCAACAAGTAAGATATTCAAATTAGCATGTAAAACATAATATCAATCAACAATATTATCAATGAGTATGGAAATCAATTATGATTGAAAAAATGGCACTTTAAGGTTGAATAAAAAAGCTGTTAAAACATGTATTTTCTGCAGAAAATTGCAGCCTTATGGATGTATCATTCAATGGCATGCAACAACAAAATAAACCATGGAAAATTTCCAAGAAGTAGCCCAAAAGGTGCGCCCTAGTTAGTAGACTAGGTGAGTGAAGTTAGAGAGCTAGTCTAGGGTTAGTTTAGGAGTTAAGCAAGTGTTAGTAGCTAGGGTTATGCAACCCTAATGGTTGTATGTTAAAGATTGTAAAAACAATTAAAATAATGGGAGAGAGGGGATGCCCTAGTAGGGTAAGACTCCTCTCAATGTGGCAAACCAACTCCAAGTGAGAAACCTTTCAAAAGATCAAAATTTGGGTTTCCCAAGGCAATGATTTTATATCTCCAATGCAAAACATGTATGACTAGTGCCTTTACTATTGGGTTAATATAGTCAAATAAAGAATGATCTAGAGAAGCTACCTCTTCGGGGGTGTAAGCCCTTTTACTTCCCAATGCAAGTTTCTCTAGCTAGGGTTTAGGCTAAGAGGGTGTATGCCCTTATACTTCTCTTAAAAAACCCTTGCTTAGTCAATAAGATGAAGCAATAAAATGATGAAGACTATGGTGGGGGTGTATTCCCTTATACTTCCCACCTAGATCCTAGCACAAAAATCCTTGAATTGAAAAAGAATGATAGCATAATAGTAAAAGACCATATCAAAATCAAGAAAGATGCCAAGATAATCCACCATAAAAGCTAGAAGACATCATCCAAGGCTAGTGCCTCACTCCTCCATCAACCATTCATCAAGATATCCATAAACAAGTGCACAAGAGACAAATATATCCAATTGTAGTGAAAATTTCAGACCAACACTTCTCACAATGAGGGAGAGTTATGTTAAAATGAGATCTTATGATCTCTTATTTATACAAGATGTCACCAAGGTGACTTGTGCATAAATTAAGGGGTAAACCACAAGACTAGTGGTTAAAAACCCTAATATTCCCCCCTTTAATAAAGTAATATTAAACAATTCATTTAAATTTTCACTTTTTCACAAATAAACCCTAATTTTACATGGACGTCTCCCCTTTAGGGGATGTTTTTCCACTTGGAAGAAGTCGTTCGTGTTGGAGAAGCATGGGTAGGCCTCTAAAGGCCACATGTTAAGCATCTAGGCAGTATCTTCATGGTGAATACCTTATTCTCCTCGAAACGTCCATGTGTCAATGAGTGGCACCTCACCACCAAGCCTTAACCCCCCTAAGTGACGTCATGCCTCTAGGAGTGACGTTTTTCCTCTCCTAGCAAAAACGTTTGGAATGTAGGGGCTAGGATATGTCGTTCAAGTCAATATCAAGGCCTTCCAAGTTTGATCTTTCTCATCCGACATGCATGCCCTTCGCATCCAACCTGTGGGCTTGTAGCCCCATGGAATCCCAAGCTAGGCTTGTTCTCCCAAAACTGTCCACCAACTAGGTCCTACAAAGACAAATGAGCACACCCTCCAAGGATCTCAATTCATAACATCATGATAAGTGAATCCAATCAATAAATGATCCACCTAAGTATGTGCATCAAAGATCATTATATGAAACAATTGAATGCTCAAAGACACCATGCGACTTGTCAAGGTTGAATATGGGAGGGTTGACGAGTTGTCCTATTGGGTAGATATTGCCCTAGGTCAAGGAAAGTTTCCAAGAAATCTCTCTCTAAGCCATGGAAAGTGGATGAAGTTGTTGGGGTCAAGACTCAATGGGCATAGGGCTCATGACATACAAGGGGTTGTATATTCTCATTCATGGGTGCCTTTGTAGAGGGTGTGTGGTACCTTCGTCCACAATGCACTTTTTCCAAGCCCATCAATTGCCTTTTATCTTTCTTTCTTTGTATTTTCTTTCAATATAGCATAAGGAGAGGTTGAAGGTCACTACCCTGGTGTGGTGACCAGATGATGGAAATGTCACCTACAAACACCTAGTGGAAATGAGAAGGTTGGCTCATGATGAGACCCCCTTTCTCTCAACCATGCAACTGAGAGCCATTACCCTGGTTTGGTGACCAGATGATGGCAATGTCATACCACTAGATATTCATGGACGTGATAGGTCGCCTTGTGATGAGACCTCCTATCCTTCAACTAACCTTTTAAGCATTCTTTATTTATATTGTGGGTCCCCTCTACTCAAAGATAAACATTTCACTACTTTCTTGGGTGATCCCTAGGCAAATGATTTGGAAGGTTTATAGAAGGCTTTTATCTTTTACCCAACATCAATCCCTCTGGGCCTTTAACCCCTTCTTCCCATAGAATGAGGGACAACCCCTTCTTGAGTCAATACACCCTAAAATCCCAAGAGACAAGGGAATGGAGGGGAATAATGATGGAAAGTGGTAATTATAGTCGGGAATGATATGATGGCTCATTAATGGAGTTCTTAGTAGCAAACCCATTCCCAAGGAAGGCCAATTACTAGGGCAAAATGTCAACCACCAAAGTGAAGCAGGGAAAAAGGCATAATGTCCAAGTATATATCATGAAATATAGAGTAATCTAAGATACAACATACTCAATTGGATTAAATATTGAAATGATGCTCACCATAATACTGACTTGTATTTCATGGAGCAAGACCTGTTGCCTTCCAGAAGCCAACTAATTTGGTGGATGCTCAGTGAAAATTTGTCACCATTTGTGGTGGTGAGAGGGGTTTCCATCTGTGCAAAAGGGTACTATTGGTCATGTAGTCTCTCGACACTCCATATCTACAACCTGAGGGCCTCGAGACATAATCTCCTTAATTATCCAAAAAATGGGGATAACACACCATATTATATGCAGTTAACAAATACAACCCTTACCTAATAAAAATGAATTTCAAGATAAAAATATATCATGATAGTTTGAACTACTTCTTGGAACAATGATTGTCTTCAAAAGATAAACAAAAATGAGTTACAAAGATCCCAGGTTATGACTTTGAAATCATATACAATAAAGGAAAACAAATTAATGTGGTGACCGATGCACTTTTAAGAAAAGAAGAAGACAGAGAGGGATTACTATGTGCTATTTCCATTTTGGAATAGGATTGGGTAGAAGAAGAAAGGGTATAATGGAAGTAAGATTAGGCAGTATGCAATATAATTCAACAAATATAAGAGGACCTGTTAACCCCTAGATTTTCACCCTTGAAAATCTTAAGGGTTAAGAGCCAACATGAACTATTATGGATGGCGTTCTAAGATTCTCCCAAAGTTTAGTGCTTATGTTGAGCAGGAGGTTGGTTTCCATGTGAGACATGTATATGATCGATACATGGTTATTTGGTTCAGAGTTAGATTTGATTTAGTTTCCATGCATATTTGAGAGAGATGTATACATACAACTGGTGTTTCTATTTTTAGGAGACACGGTTTGAGTGGGTCTCTTGACAGTTTGGAACAATTCCGTGCATATAGTCTGAGTCCTTGCATGATTCTAGGCCTGATGACACTTTTTTGGGCGACGTGCAAGAAACTTTCTATTTTTAGCAGGTTTTGCTCCAGGTCCCAGATTCAGATTCGGAGCATGCAAGATTGATCCTTGAGACATCCAGAGTCTTTTGGATCTTTTCTGAGATGATGTGGCACAATTGAATATTTTTAGCAGGTTGAGCACCAGGGCTCTCATGTTAGTTCTAATCACATATTCATATCCCTTGCGGAAAGGCGAGATCAATGAGTATAAATTCAAGGGCATTCAACCAACTTTCTATTTTTAGTAGTGTCTATTTTTAGACAGTGACATGTGGTAGTGTTCTCCCAATAATCCTGGGTGATGTGGACAGTTTCCTAAAATTTAGGAACTGGATTCTATTTTTAGAAAGTTCTATATTTGGCAAGTATGATCATCATCCATGCAGTGCCAAGTGGCACCCTCAAAGGTCAATATGTGGCAGATCTACAAAGTGATGCGGAATCCACTTAGGCAGGGGGTGCATATTTCCAAGACTTGAGCATAAATAAATAATTAATTGAGAAAAGGGATTCTCATAATTGGGTCTAAATTTAGCCGTATATTCCTCCGTATAATCACTCCTCCACTTTCCATGCATCAACTCCTTAAAATTCGCCTCTAGTTGAGTTTATACCATAATTTCCTAAAAATTAGGAAATTCCCTAAAAAATAGGGCGAATTTCCTCTTAGCCATAACTCACTCATGCTTTTGTGAAATTTAGCAAAAATACATGCATTAGAAAAATAAATTTGGCCTCATGTGTTTCATTCACTCCATAAATCCAATTCACATTCATTATCATTCATTACTCCTCCCTTTCTTCCTCAAGTGCGCCATCCTAAGTTTTAGGGCACATCGTCCTTTCTTGTGCACATATAACCTTCATACAAACTCTCACATACACTCACTCATCTCACACTCCTCACATATCTCTCTCCCTCATGCGCTTAGCCTCCATTTTTAGCCACCCATGCGTCCTCTTCCTCTCCCTTCGGATATGCACCCTCATTGTGCTATATATTGGATGCTTGACATTGGTTATTCGTCGGTTCTTGTAGCAACAACATAGTGTCTCTCTCATTCTTCTCTCTCTCTCTCTCTCTCTCTCCCTCTCTCTCTCTATAGTCTGGTGGATTTTCTTTGAGAAAAGGAAGCATTGTAATGATTGTAAGCTTACCACGTGTGGTGCAATCAACCCTCTTGTAAGATTGACCAATAAAGAAGTGTCTTTTGTCTTCAAACTTCTCTTATTGGTGATACTGTGGTAAAATTGTGATTTGATTTGTCATTTTCTGAACTGTTTATTGTGATTATTTCGATATTTTGAACAATTTCCTCTTCTTTTTTCCAGTCTATTATTATTGTGACAACCCTGTAGGTTCCCACCAAGCGTTAAATATCACTTTTCCTCATCGTTTTGGGTTGCCTTTACACAATGTCCAAGACATACAACTTGTTATTTTGTAGGTTTTAAACGCAGAAATCAGACCTAAAGGAAGCAACAAGGCACTTTAGTGTGCCTAGGGAATCCCCCCAGAGGCTAGCAAGCATTAACCTAAACAGAGAGGGGTTTGGCCAATGACAATTTGGGGCCATTACTCCTTTAATTAGCTTGGTTTTCATCGTTGTCCTAACACCATTATCAACTCAACTGGATGGTGGAAATTTGTGATAACACGACCCAAGTGCATTAGATAAATTTGTGTTGAAGAATGGTTCACTGTGGTATTTGGATTGTTTATATTTATGTAAGAATTCCCAACTCAAACAAAAGGTCATTTTGGAATTGCACAGTTCTCCTATAGGAGGACATTTAGGGTTCCTAAAAACTTATCACAGGATCAATAAGGATTTTTCTTGGGAAGGTATTCAAATTGATGTTCAAAATTTTGTGGTTGAATATTTAGTTTTTCAATAGAATAAGGGAGAGACAATCAAGACCTCAGGTTTCATACAACCAATAGCCATACCAATTCAATGTTGGGAAGAGGTTTCAATGGATTTTATTACAGATCCACCCAAGTATGAAGGAAAGAATGGCATCATGGTAGTGGTGGATTGACTGATTAAGTATGCCCATCTTTTCCCTCTTTCTCATATTTTTAAAGCAAGTACAATAGCTACAAGATTCATGTAAGTAGTTCAGAAGCTATATGGAATCCCCAAGATTATTATAAGTGATAGAGATCCAATATTCATTTGTAATTTTTGGATTGAATTATTTTCTTGTTTGGGTACTCAATTGGCTCACAACTCCTCTTAGCATCCTCAATTTGATGGGAAAATTGAGATTGTAAATAAATGTCTATAAAGGTATCTTTGTTGCTTTGCATATGATAAATATACAAAATGGGTCAAGTGGTTTCCCTTGGAAGAATGGTGATACAACACATCCTTCCATACTTCAAAAAGAAGTCCCCATTTAAGGCACTTTATGGATATCATCCTCCATCCATCACATCACATTTGAGAGGGAAAGTGAAGGTTCAAGTAGTGGAGAACCACATAGAGCACCAAAAAGAAATTCTCCAACTATTGAAAGATAATTTGGCTACAACACAAAATAAGATGAAACAACAAGCATATCAACATCGTAGTGAAAGAGAATTTGAAGTGGGGGATTGGGTATTTATGAGGATACAACCATATAAACAAGTGTCCCTCAAGCAACAAAATAAGAATAATAAATTAGAACCCAAGTACTATGGTCCCTATGAGGTGTTGCAAATGATTGAAATTATTCCTTACAAATTGGACATCTTAAGCCCTAGATATTGAGTTATTACATTTCTATTGTTATGTTAGTGTCATCTTTATTGGTCAGTTAGACCTTTCAGTTGTAATTGTACCCTTTGTATCCTATATATACCAAGGAGACCTAGTTTTAGAAAGCATCTCATCTTGTGCATTTTTTATATTGTAAAAGGAGGTTTCCCCCTTGAAGGGACTTCTCATTCAGTCTTCTATCTAATTCTCAAGGCATGGAATTACTTATCTTTCTATTTTTATGTTGTTTGGGTGTTTGTTACCTAATATATAGTCCAATGGTAATGGTTTTGTCTAGACTGGGCCTATGACATCCACTCAAATGTATACCCAAGAGATATATCAATGCCATTAGCTTCACAAGAGGCTTATTTTGAGATAGGTATCCCACAATGGTTTAAGCCAGCTTGGACCTTTTTTTTCTCTTGCTGAAGTATTTTACTGCTACCCGAGTATTACTATATTAATAGAATTTTCAAATTCCTTATATTCCAAGTTATGTAAGAATTTCATTACATGTGATGCAAAGGGTAGGGTTTGTAGGGTCTTCATATTAAATGGGTGTCAAGGGCTATATCTCTTTGATATACTCAAGGGTTTCCAACAATAGTAAGTGACTAGTCTTTTGCAATACTAACTAAGGAGGATATATTGTACCCTTATCCATAATACCATATTCCTTGGAATGTGAGAATGATCTTCTCAAATGGTATGCTCGATGTAATATAATGACAAAATAGTTGACAAATTATTTAAGGATGCTTTTAGGTGCACCTGGGGGGGGTCCAATATACCCAAGGGTATGTGGAAGATCATATACATATACAGATCCTTTCTAATGTACCAACCAAGGTGTACAAGGGAATCAACCAGGTGATCCCACATGTATTTCCCACACGTATGCTTCCCAACCGTAGTTTTACAGGTTAAAAGACAAATCCTTGTGTTTAAAGCTAAGTTTCTAGAAACAACTCCCTAGTGCCATACAAGTGCTATAAACTCCATGAAACGTTGAAACACCTTGGAAACACCGTTGATCGTATTGTACGTCATTTATCAATTTGGAAACGATGTATAGTACGATTGACAACGTTTCCAAGGTGTTTCAGCCCGTACAAAAACAATTGCAACGAATTTTTTTGGTTTGTGTTTCAGCCCGTATGACATTTGTTTCGACAAAAAAAAATTGGTTTGTGTTTTGGCCCGTACGGTAGCCGTTTCAACGAATTTTTTTTGGTTTGAGAGTGGTTCCAACCTCATTGGAATTCATATGGAGAAAGTAGAATTTTAGGTCCCATTCAAAATTTAGTAGACTTAAAAGTTTTCAGGATTTTAAGATTGCCAGGATAATAATGTTTCCACTAGATTCTGTCATGTATGAGGGTATGAAAGTGACATTTAATTAAGAGCACCAATCCCTATATGTACCTTGATGTCCATTGGTTAACATTTTTTGGGTTGATCGGTCTAGTTCTGATAACATTGGTCTCTTCAATACAATGATGTACAAGTGTCATACTAGGGTTTATCCAACCCCCATTATGACACACTCTCGAGGAATGATTCTCCTAGGGTTTAATGTCTCTTCTCTAGGATGGTGCACTCTCTAACAAGATGTTAGTCCAATGATCTTATTCCATGGTTGTATCCAAGTGTCCTCACGCAAGGCATTACTCCTATAATTGTGTGGCACATGTCCTTTCATGGTAATATAGACATGGTTTTCCTTCTAAAATGTCATTTATGTGTATCATTCTTTTTTACTTGCAAGATAATGTGTTATTAAAAAATAGACATGGTTTTCCTTCTAAAATGTCATTTATGTGTATCATTCTTTTTTACTTGCAAGCTAATGTGTTATTAAAAAAAAAACATGTGTGTGTGTGTGTGTGTGTGTGTGTGTATCGTGTTTCCCCTAATGTACCCATTTTGGGGGTTCGTGTTTCCAGATGTCCCCATTTCAGAAACTTCTAGACGTTTTCATGTTTCGTGCAACTTAGGTTTAAAGACATCGAAACATGTCTCTAGTCTAAATTTTTTTATTGAGAAACTAGGTGTGTGATGGCACAAGCAAGTGATCTAATACTGCTTGTGATGTACCTTGATAGTTGAAATAAAGAAATCAGGGAAATGTTGACAACAATGCAACCGTGTAAAGAAAATAAAACATAACCAAAGTATTCAAGTTGTAGAAATAAGAAAATATTTATTGATATTCTAAATAGGAAGCAAGTTCACTTGCATCTTCGAGGGGGAAACCTCTAATTGAGTAGATATCTAGTACAATATTAATCACTTGGCATTTAATTACATAGCTTCTACCACTATAAATAATTTATGTCTATTTCAAACCCTAACCACTTAGTGGACCATAATGAACGAGGTTACATTAACTTATACCTAGTTGTACCTTCTTTAATGAGACCACCTTACATTATTGATTACACACTCTAACCACCTAGTGGACCTTATTTAATAATGATGACCACTATACATTAAATAACAACCTACTCTCTTAACTAGGAGAGTTTAGGTGGGACCCTAACATTATTCACATATAATATTGTCAAGATTGTGAGATAGACGAATTTCCATTGGAATTCATGATGCATTATCATCCATAGCCTTGGAAATCATGATATGTGGTCATACATAGCCTTGGAAATCATGATTTGTTGTTATCCATATCCACTGAAGAAGATTCATTGCTCAATCATAAATAGGAGCCTTGAACAATTATTTTATCATCTTCCTAATTGGTATTCATTTGCTACTGCTATTGCATAGAGAGATAAAGCAAAGTCACACTATCAAATTCTTTTGAGACCACAAAAGGATCACCTCAAGGTATGTCCTTGAAAAGACTGGATCGTGACTATTGCCACTTAAGTGAGGTATAATATTATGTGATGTACTCATTCCTTCTTGCAATAAAAATATCACATCTTCCTTAACCAAATTCTATTGTTATCATTTACTTTCTTTGCAGTTCCTTTAAGTGATGATTTTTGAATTTGGTTTAATAACACAATATCAAGATTTGAAACATTGAAAAATGATTCGATTGAAAAATATACTCTCGATATTTGAACATGATGATTCCAGATGAATGTATCTTAGCAAAATAAAAATAAGGTCTTGACATTGTATGAAGAGACCTACATGGCCTAGACCATTGTAGAAGAAGTAATGGACATATGAGGGAAAAAACCAAAATATAGGGGATAACATCAACATCAAGACCAACTTTGATGGGCATATCAGTATGATGGAGATCACAATAGAAATCGTCAAAGTTGCAAACAAACAAAGGCTCTTGATGTGTGCATCTAGTTATGATATCACTACTTCAAAAATTAAACCTTCAAGGGACAAAGCAATGATTCATTTTAATTTATCACATTAGGTACATGGTAAAGTTATCAATACTTGTAGGAAACTATTAAGTAGAAGGAGAGAATATTAAGGAATTGGAGCAACGATTGGATGATATGAGAATTGAAGACTACCTAAGTGTGTCAATGATATGAGCATGTTAGAGAAGGACTTGTATTGGCATAGGATCTAGATAGTGTATGAAGTACAAAACGTTTTTGATATGCAGTCCCATACAAATGTCATGAAGACAGTGAAGGGGAAAATAACATATAAGCTAAAGTGTCATTCTTGGAAGCAACAAACATATGAACACAATAGTTCAAGAAGAGTATGCAATAAAGCCCACTATGATAAGAGCGATGGGGTAGTAAGTATATTCAATAACGTGCCTAAAAAATTGCTTTCAACATGAGGTTAGGTTACTTCTCATTTTACTCATGTTGTATGATCTGTGAACCCAAGAGAGGCCAACTATAGTAGTGATCAACGTTCCAAGCTTGGAATCTTGTGTTATTGTGAACCCAAGAGAGGCCAACTATAGTAGTGATCAACGTTCCAAGCTTGGAATCTTGTGTTATTGTTATTATGAGCTAAGCCTTTCCTTTTCAATAGTGCTTGGGCTTCCTCACTTATGTACTATGTTTTATGATATAATGTGTAGTTTTTTCTCGGAATTGACAATTAATGACATATTATTATGAAGTGGGAAACATGTCAATTCTTTTGTGAGTGCATGGTGGTAATAAATTTGGTTTTTCACACATGGTATTAGTCCTTTAAATACAATTATGAAGACAACTCTACGGGCAATTCCACCAA
This sequence comes from Picea abies, assembly GCA_900067695.1. Classification (NCBI taxonomy): domain Eukaryota; kingdom Viridiplantae; phylum Streptophyta; class Pinopsida; order Pinales; family Pinaceae; genus Picea; species Picea abies. Next base: position 11,329 of record CBVK0100581406.1, read on the forward strand.
ATCCATTTATTTATCCATATGGACTACATGTACAACACATCGTCACGCATAATTCTTCTATGAATATCATGTTCATCCTCCACGATGATGGTCATCAAGGGAACCATTCTTTGTGCAAATACAATCTCCTATGGCATGTTGAAAAAATACATGCATGCATGGAAGTCACAGAACTATGAGTTTACCTTTGGGCATTCCGAGGATGAAGAGTGGGGGCATCGTCCCATTGATAATAGACTTTAGGATTTTTTTTTTATGCAAAGAGAGGAACTTGTGCATTTGAGTTGTTGGTGGGT
>CBVK0100581407.1:0-11624 GCA_900067695.1 Picea abies
AGATAGACCTTTCCAATGGGCTATAGTGCGCCTAAAACAAAGATCGTATGAAAAAGTTACGACCACATCAAGTTCATGTACCAACTTACCCTAACGGGGCCCACATGACTTTTGGTGCTTCATCTCCTAGGGTTAGGTTTTTGGATGTATATGGTTTTGGCATTCATGTTTAATTTGAAAATGAATTTGGAGCCTCATTGTACTCATCTTCTTGCGAATGAGAATAGCCTTCACATCTCTTCTCAGAGATAAGCTGCCACCATTCTAGCAAGTTTATTTCAGTCTGCATTTTACAGTTTCCACATATTTCCTTATTGAATAGAAGCCCAAGTTTTAAAGTATCTCTATTATTGTTCATTGTATCCCTATGTTAATAATATATATCTATATTCATTTCATTCTTCTCATAAAATCCATATCATCAATCCCACGCACTAACCCAAGTGTGCGCAACATAGTACAATGTGCACACTTACCCAGGTATGCACAACTCATAAAATGTGTGCACCTTGTCTTTATAACAATTCTTCGTGCACTAATTTGATGCATGCAACATCAAAACCTAATACCAATGGCTCACTTACCTGAATGTATATTACATTTACACTTGGTTTCAACGAATCACCAACCTATATTTACAATTATAAAGGGTTCCAGATCAGGGACACTACAACTTATGTTATGATATTTTAATAATTTGGTACATTACATTTGGTATTAGAGCATCGATCCTAGGTTTTTTCTTCCTCAAGCAAGTCATCTTGGAATTTTCACTATAACTTGTTTTCAGAGCCACTTTAGAAAATGAAACATGGAGGTTATTTATAATACATAGAGGGTTTCCTGTGGTACAAATTTTAAGTTTTGATCAGTTACAATATCAAAGATATACCTTATGGAAGATAGGATTTTTTACTATTCCTATAACTTGTCTCAAACAAGTGTTTCAGGTAAAATAATCATATATTATTTGGAGAGGATCCAAATTACGTGAGACTAGTTGAATTGGAAAAAGGATAGTTGTTGGGAAGGCAGGTTGGATAGAGAACAACAAGAAGAGACGAGGCACAGAGAAAATGTGTGGGATCAAGAAGATCAAGAAGACCAAGAAAGAAGAGAGAGAAAAGAGAAGAAGACGGGGGACAGGAAGAAACAACCAATGCAAAATCTAGGAAAACAAGTTGAGCATGAGCTGTATCCAACTCGTAATGAGTTGTCACCAACAGAGCATGAGTGGGAGCCATCTCATTATGAGCTGGAAAGAAAACCTTAGAAAAAGGAACCAAAATATGTAAAAGAAGAAGAGAAATTTCAGTAGTGAGAGGAGCGACCACAGTAGAGATAGAAGTGGAAGAGAATTTGAGACATAAGACGAAGAAGATAGGGATTCTGAGTAGGAGTTGTAGTTGTAGGATGTTTTGTATGTAAAGAATCCATGAATGTAAGGAGAGGAATGTATATTGAACATATTTTGTAGCGTAGTGCACAAGCATAATGCTTTAACTATAATAAAGGAGAAAATATTTTGTGGATGTAGCCCATGAGGGGGTGAACCATGCTAACTTTGTGTTGAATTATGATGTTGAATGGTTATAGATGTTTGTATTGTATTAATTCATGTATGTATGGTGTTATTTCTTGTCTTTACTATGAATGAATGATATCTTTACTGATATTGTGGATAGATTCATGTGCAGTAACATTAATTGTATGTTTAATGGATAAATGATAAGAATAGAGACTGATATGCATAAAGAATTAATTAACGAGGTTGGGTTAACTAGGATCTAGTGTGCGAAAGGATCTTGTAGGTATGACAATGTGTTCCTCCCTTCTTTCCCTCACCGCTGTAGAATCTTGGTGCATAGAGAAAAGGCATAGGATCAAGAAGGTCAAGAAGACCAAGAAATAAGAGAGAGGAAATAGAAGAATATGGGTGATAGGAAGAAACAACCAATGAAAATTCTAAGAAAACCAACAAAGCATGAGTTGTATCCAACTTATAATGAGTTGTCTCTAGCCAAACATGAGTTGTATTCAACTTATAATGAGTTGTCACTAGTCAAGCATGAGTGGGATCCAACTCATTATGAGGTAGCAAGAAAACCTGAGAAAAAGAAACCAAAATATGTAAAAGAAGAAGACAAAGTTCAATAGCGAGAGGAGAAATTACAACAGACACAGAATCAGAAGAGAAGCGACAAAAGAGGAATCAAAGAGGGATTCTGAGTAGGATTTGTAGCTATAGGATGTTTTGTATGTAAATAATCCATGAATGTAAGCAGAGGAATGTATATTTACCATCTATAGTAGCACAGAGCACAAGTAGAATGTCTTAACTATAATAAAGAAGAAAATATTTTGTGGATGTAGCCTAGGAGGGGGTGAACCATGGTAACTCTGTGTCGAATTATGTTTTCAAATGGTTATTGATGCATGTATTGTGTTAAATCATGTATGTATGATGTTATTTCTCGTATTTACTATGAATGAATGTTATATTTATTGATATTGTTGATAGATTCATGTGCATTAACCTTAATTGTATGGTTAATGGCTAAATGATAAGAATAGAGACTGATATGCATAAATAATTAAGTAACGAGGTCGGGTTAACTAGGATCTAGTGAAAAAAAGGATCTTGTAGGTACGACAGTGCATTCCTCCCTTCTTTCCCTCACCACTGTAGAATCTTGGTTCATGCAGTCCCCATAAAGATACCTCGGGTGAGACTTCGCCTACTCGTAGGTGATGTTGAAAGGGTCGATATTTGTAAGGTTTTGTTGGACTAATTGCCTTGAACCCAGGGTCTTGAACCTATCTGTGTGCACATGCCAACAATATTCCTTAGTATTTTTGGTACAAATTTTAGAATTAACTATCTAATATTGGACGTGTGGCATTTTGTACAAGTTCTCTCTCCAAAATAGTCCAAAAATCAGCAAGATTTGCAAAAGTTATCATAACTTTCACTTGGAACTTCAAATTTTGGCTAGACCTATGGAATTGGAGAGAGGACATATCAGAGTACTATAGGCATAAATTTTAGACTCATAAGGGCCAAAATTTTAGAATCACATAGAAAGGAAGGTCGACTAGAAGGGTATACTCCAAATCATGGTTTTCAAAGGTATGTTCACTTAAAACTATCATAACATTTGATTGGGATACTTGATTGAGGTGATTAAAAATCAAGTGGAAAGAGAAAACACATAATATTATATTGGAAAAGTTTTAAAACTATCAAATATTATTATCCTTAATATACCAGGATTTTAAGTTGAGGGTTAGGGTTAGACCTCACTTAAGAATCAATGTAAATACCTAATTTACAGGAGATAAAGATAAAGATGAAATCGATCTCGGGGAACAGTTGAGAATGATAAAGAAAAATAATTTGTGACCCTTTTGTTGGAATACTAAGAGGGGGGGGTGAATTAGTATGATAACTTTTTAAAACTTTCAATCACAATATATAAAATTCAACTTTATCAACAATATATCATTTATGATTGCATTCAATATATCATGAGCATATAACCATAAGCAATACCATTCAACAATATCACATAAAATACACAGTACACCAAAATTTATGTGGAAACCAAAATGGGAGAAAACCATGAAATGTTTTCTTATAAATATCAAGATTAAATTCATAGGAGCCACCAACTTCCCAATTCTCCAGCACCAACTGGAATAAGGCTCCAACCCACTATTTACAGGATCCAACCTGAAGGAAGCTACAACTCCCTAAATTATCCAACTACAACTGGAAGGAGGCTCTAACCCCCTAATTTATTGTCTCCACCTAAAGGAATCTCCAACTCCCTGTGTTCTCTATCTCCAACCAGAAGGAGGCTATGACCCCCTGATTTACAGGCTCCAACAAGAAGGAAGCTCCAACTCCTTGCATTCTTTGGCTCCACTCAGAAGGAAGATATAACCCCCTTTCCTTTCCTCATCATCCCACCCTGAAATATAAGTGTAGACTCAACCTATCACTATCATTGATGTTGTCACTGCCACTATCATTGATACATCAATCTACCTTTCACTGTCACTATTACATCAAACTGTCACTATCACTGTCACATCAACCTGTCACAATCTCTGTTACATCAACCTGTCACTATCACATCAACCTGTCACAGTCTTTGTCACATCAACTTGTCACTGTCATTGTCACATCAACCTATCACTACCACTATCACATCAACATATCAATTTCACTCCATCACATCAACCTATACTAGATCATGCATCAACCATGTACCAAAACCTATACCATACCATGTACAAAACCTATACCATACCATGCATTAACCATGTACCAAAACTTGTACCATGTAGTATATCAACCATGTACCATGTAGTATATCAACCATGTACCAAATCATGCACCATATCATGTAGCCTCAACCATAAACCATATCACTCATGACATGTCTCAATCATTCCATATAACATGTACCATAAGATATCATCAATGGGGTGCATCATGCATGTGAGAACATCACCATGAAATCTACCAAACTAGATACGAAGATAGCCAAGATATGCTCTAATCAATGTACCATAACATCACCAAGGTGTACCTCAAGCATATGTCAAAATATCTAAACCATGCCTCAATCATGTATCAAGACACAAACTTCAAAACAAATGTAAAACATACCTTTAATCCTTTAGAAGACTTGATGCGCAATATTATAGACCTATAGCTCTTCCTCAGTCTTAACAACCTAGTACTAGCATCCTCCTCAATGCAATTTCATAGATCTACAACTTGTACACTATCAACCCATGGATATCCACACATTTATCTTCTATGATCCACATACATCTGCACCTTACTGAATTTTGACTCCTGTATGACCTATCCATGATTCATCAACTGACAATGCACAAACATTTGCGATTTGATGAACTATGACCCGCAGATAACCTCAGAAATCTAGTTTAGTCACATCCGTACACTTTGCTCCTTCATTTTTCCCTACCTCAAATATGCTACAAAAATATTTACCAAAAGATCACTTGTTCACTCAGAAGATATTCAATTGACTTGTGTATGTGAATATACTTATGAGAGGCTTCTTGAAGTGTATTTATACTTTTTCAAGGTAACTTCTCTCCTTAACTTTAGGGCTTCTTGTTACAACCACTTTACTCTTTAATTAATGACTTGTAACTATTTAGGGACTTCTTAACCATTATTTGGGGATTCTAACTTCGTGAGGGCATAACTCCTCAATCGTTAGGAACCATGTGATGCACCACCTATCGTTGGAAATAGAATGACAAGGACTATCCATCTAGAGTGTGTTACATCTATTTACATTTTCCTTTGTGTCCTTATTCCTCAAACAACTTTGGGATTCATGACCATCCCTATGAGGCTTCTCAACCACTTAACCACTTAGCCATCTTTCTAGGGCTTCTTCTATGGTTAGCTAGGGTTAACATCAATTATTCTAGATTTCATCTAGATTTGAAGTCAATTACAACTAACTTTCTAACAATATGTCCCTTTGACATCGATGGAAACACCCATACTCCATGTGTGACTAATTCTCCTCATGTTTCTCTCCCCCTTTTACATCAATGGAAAAGGTTAATTCTCTTTGGGGTTGCTCCCCTTGTCTTCATGCTTCTAATCTTTCTCTTCTCTCTTGATATCAATAGCAAACAGTGACTCCCCCTGACAGTATACCTTATATGAACAATCTCTCTTTGTTTTCATGTGCTCCCCTTATCTTCATGCTTATGATATTTTCTCTTCCCCTTTGACATGAGGGTAATTTCTTCTGACAATTTTTCTCCCCCTGCCTTCTTTTGCAAGATGCCATGTATATCAATGTGGGGCTTACTGTACATCCTTGCTTTCCTTTCTTCTGGTGATTATTGTCCATTAGTGCTTCCTCTTGTAATTCTCTAACATATATAAAAAGCATTCAAAGTTACTTGACTTCATATTTTCATGGCTTGTCAAGTTCATTGCTTAGACATTAATGACCATACTTTTCAACAATTTCCTTTTGATGATATGGATTTTGTTGATGGTTTCTCTTCCCCTATTTTGTTGTGCCTTTCATTGCTTGCCTTCGTGTGACTAATTTATTACATTTGTCAATATGATTTCATCCACTATGATATATCTGTCTAGACCTGTCAAATATCTCATGAATCCATATCTGTCCATATGTCATAAAACTATCCATGGCTTTGCTACTCAACTGCACACAATGTTAACCCATATGTCACTTTACCATTATGAAGACTTATTCAAATCTTTTGCAATTGATCACTACATATTCCTGCTTTTCAAGTTGTCTATTCAATCTGTAAATCAGACTTTACATGTCTGCAACAATATGTACCGAATATGTCCCTGTATGAATACATGCATGGAATCCTCTATATCATGAATATCTACCTGAAAAGTGTGTCGTTGATATTCTTCATTACTTTCAGTTAAAACTTGCATGGGAATGTGTTCCAAAGGTTGCTCCTCAAACAATCAAACTGTCATAAGACATTCTACACTTCTATCATCAAACCATTATGAAATTTCCTTTCCAAAATCTACAAACACTTTAGACTGGTCAAAATATAGTTATTTGATATGTAGAACTGTTGCTTAGACTCCCCCTCTTCAATATTCATATTTACTGGGAGTCTCCAAGATGGATGGCTCAGAAAAATTCTCGCTCTCATGCGGAGTAATCTTCCTCTTCTTCTACAAATTCATCATCATCTTCTTTCCCTGTGGATTCATCATAATCTCGTCAATATTCATATTTACTGGGAGTCTCCAAGATGGATGGCTCAGAAAGGTAGAGGAAGCCACCCTAATGTGAAGTAATCTTCCTCTTCATCATCTTCCTGAATTTTGACATATTCCTCTTTTCCTGTAGATTCATCATGATCTCATACTACTGCAAATCCTGAGAGTGTAATTTTTGGAAGTTATTCATTCATCTGCTCTTCATTCACCTACTCTTCATTTTATTATTCTTGTTTTCTTTTCCAAACCTTCTTATATATGATATCAGTTTTCTCTTTAGAAGTATCCATCATGTTTTTACAATCATGAGCTATGTGTCCATAGTCATGGCATTTGTAACACTTAATATTGTATGGAGTCAAAAACTCATGCCTTGCTTGACCATTTCTTCCATAAGCTCTGCAATCTACAGGTTTATGTCCAAAGTTGTTACATGTAAAATAATTTTGATACCTGGGAGTGAATGATCTTCTTTGTGATGTAGTCCTTCTGAATTCATACCTTGGTTGATCACGATCTTTTCTTCTGTTTTTTCCTTCACAATGATTGAAACTTCATTGATGCCTGAAAGTGGAGGGTCTTCTTTGATATCCGCCTCTTCTATATTCTTCCTTTTTAGTCTTCTCTATTTCTTGAATGTTCTCCTTTGGGGGATTTCATTCTTCCTTCTTGATAGATCATTTGATAACTTCTGCATAATTCTTAGCCTTATCTTCATTCTTCCTTTCTAGCAACCTGTAACACTTCTTTTCAACTTTCTTTACTGGTTGAGTGGATTTGCCTCTCTCTTCAACATTCTGGCTGAGCTGGACAACTTTAACTCTTAATGTGGCGACTTCTTCTTCAATCTTTTCACAATCTACTTCTTTCTTAATTATCTGTATCTTCATAACTTCTTATGTTCTCTTTTCTTCTTCAATTTCAGTCTTCAAGGTGATGATTTATTCTTCAAGTATTCTTTCTTGTTGACCAAATTATGCTTCAAGCTTGTTTAAGTCCTCAGATCTTTCCTTAAGATGACTTGTCAAAATTTCTTCTCTCTTCTATGCTTCCTTTATTTGTGATACTATTTCGGCTTCCAAACATTGTTTCTCTTTCACCTGATCCTTGATAGTTTCTTCAATTACTTTGGCTTCATCCAGCTAAGCTTTTATATTTATGATAACCTGCATGTCTTCTCCTGAACCTTCCTTTATCCTAATCAATTCTTCCTTGAGGGACTTGTTTTCCCTTATTTCCTTATTTAGCTCACTTTAAGCACTGATTAGTTTAGCCTCAAAATCCACTATGACTTCTTCACATTATTCTTATTCTGAATCTGTTTGACATCATGAGAATCTTTCTTCTTGTTTTGTCCCTGCATCTTCTTTAATATGCTCTAGTTCTGTGATGTTATGATATACCTTGGAATAAAGATTATGTATCTTATCCCAAATCTCTTCGGTTGATGAGCATTGTCCCACCTTGACTTTAATTGAATCACATAATCCTTCCATGATGAAATCCATTGCAATTCTATTGTTCCTTTTCAATTCCTTCTTGGTTGCAGTCCTCAGAGGTTTCTTTGTAGCAGTGTATCCTGAAACAACTGATTGACAAACATCATACCGTTGAGCCTGTAAAAATGTTTTCATTCTTGTGCTCCACATCTCATACTTCAGACCAATCATACCATCAAACCACGGTGTTCCATTAACTCTGTATCCATTATCCATGATATCCATTATCCATGATATCAAGTATCTACCTTCCAGTGGTTAAATTGTTTGTTGAAGGAACTTTCTCTAATACCAATTGTTGGAATACTGAGAGGGGAGGGTGAATTGGTATGGGAACATTTTACCATTTTCAATCACAATATATAAACTTCAACTTTATCAACAGTATTGAATATTTCATCACTTATGCATTCAGTATATTATTGCATCATAAACAATATCATTCATCGGGACATAATAAAAAACCACAGATAGACAGTACACCAGAGTTTACATGGAAACCCAAATGGGAGAAAACCATTGAATGTTTTCTTATATATATCAAGATTACATTCATAGGAAGCACCAACTTCCCAATTCTCCAGCACCAACTAGAAGGAGGCTCCAACCTAATGGAAGCTACAACTCCCTAAATTCTTCAGCTACAACTAGAAGGAGGCTCCAACCCCCTATTTTATAGACTCCAACCTAAAGGAAGCTCCAAATCCCTGTATTCTCCATCTCCAACTGGAAGGAGGCTCCAACCCCCTAGTTTAGAGGCTCCAACTTGAAGTAAGCTCCAACTCCATGTATTCTCTAGCTCCAACTGGAAGGAGGCTATGACCTCTCGATTTACAGTCTCTAACCTGAAGGAAGCTCCAACTCCCTGTATTCTCTAGCACCAACCAAAAGGAGGATACCACCCCCTTTCCTTGCCCTGTCCTGTTGCCTTGAAATATAAGTGTAGACTCAACTTGTCACTACCATTGATCTTGTCACTACAACTATCACAGATACATCAATCAACCTATCACTATCACTATCACATCAACATATCATTGTCACTCTATCACATCAACCTGTACCAGATCATGCATCAACCATGTACCAAAACCTGTACCATACCATGCATCAATCATGTACCAAAACCTATACCATATCATGCATCAACTGTGTACCAAAACATGTACCATACCATGTACAAAACCTATACCATAGCATGCATCAACCATGTACCAAAACCCATACCATATCATGCATCAATCGTGTACCAACGTCTGTACCATACCATGCATCAACCATGTACCAAAATATGTACCATACCTTGTACAAAAACTTGTACCATACCATGCATCAACCATGTGTCTCAACATGCATCAACATCATCAAGGAATGCCCCATACATATACCAAATTATATCTCAAACAATGTGCCCAATATCCAGGATGCTCCTCAAACCAAGAGATATTCCATAAACCATGTACCATGAGATGTGCCTCAACCATATACCATATCACTCATGACACGTCTCAATCATGCCATACACCATGTACCATAATACATCATCAATGAAGTGCCTCAAGAATGTGATAACATCACCATGACATATACCAAAAGAGATACGAAGATAGCCAAGATGTGCTTCTAATAAATGTACCATAACATCACCAAGGTGTACCTCAAATCATATGCCTAAATCTCCAAAACATGCCTCAAGCATGTATTAAGACACAACCCTCAAAACACATGTAAAACATGCCTTTAATCATGTAGCAAACCTGATACACAAGATTATAGACTTGTAGCTCTTCCTTAGCCTCAACAACCTGGTACTAGCATCCTCCTCAAAACCTTTTCACCGATCTATGACTTGTACACTATCAACCCACAGATATTTGTGCTTTGCACTTCTACAACCCACGTACATCCACGCCTTGCCCATTGTCAACCCGCGAATAACCTATCCGCGTTTTTCTACATTGTGACCCATGTACATTCGCGCTTTGATGAATTGTGACCCCTGTACATCTGCACTTTGATGAAATGTGACCTGCATTTAACCTCAGAAAGTTGGTTCAGTAACAATTGTACACTTCGCTCCTTCAAAATTTCCCTACCTCAAGTATGCTACAAAAAGATAAACCATATCACTTATTCACTTAGAAGATATTCAATAGACTTGTGTATGTGAATATACTTATGAGAGACTCATTGAGGTGTATGTATACTTTTTCAAAGTAAATTGTTGGCCCTCAACTAAGTTTTGGAGAACCTTGGTTGTGTTTGACCATTTTTGGGACTTCGACAAGCTGGGAAAAGACGGAGCGCCTAGGCAAAGCGAAGATCATGGGATCTCGCCCCTTTTGTGGGATTTTTGGGTTTAGGGTTTATGTATCATGGGATCTCGCCCCTTTTGTGGGATTTTTGGGTTTAGGGTTTATGTAACGAGTATGGGATGTCGACCCATGGGTTTACCCATGCTTAGGCCCTTTTGTAAGGTATAAATAAGTATCTAGGCGATGTAAGAAGGAGTCATTTGTAAACCAGTGAGCTAAGTGCAAATAGTTGTGAACGCTTTCTGCACATTGTGTGTCGAGAACTTGCAGAGTTAAGTGCAAGTGATTGTAATAAGGCTCTGTGTTGTGCCAAAATCAGGGAAGGAGGATCTGGTGAGGTGTGCACAGATCTCCTGTCCTATGCGGAGTGGGTTTTGTGGCTCTGTGCATGTAAGAAGATTTAAAGAAGATGAAGAGTTGGTGGACATAGCCCCACGTTGGGGGTGAACCACGTATATCCTGTGTTGTGATTACTTTGTGTTACTAGTGTGATTTATGATTAGTATTGAATATTTTTGTATGTTAGATGCATCTGATGTAGTGTCTTAGTGCTTATTGATATGAATAAATGTTATATCTGATATATTTCTATGTGCTGAGTGTTTGGATGTGTTAGATCTTGTTGAATACTGTGTTGTTTTGTAATTAGGGTTTTACCTGCGATGTGAATAAAGGGTTAAAGACTAATGAATGTTAACTGCTAAGTACTCTGTTAAGTATTGTGATCACAGATCTATATCCTAGCTAGGTTGTAGACACTTGAGTCCTGCAACCCCCCCTTCCTCTACCTCGGGTGAGACTTCATCTATGTTGCAGGTGTTGCTGAAAGGGCCGGTAGTTAGGGTTTTTTTGCTGCGATGTTGAGGCATTGAACCTTGGGTCTTCCCCTGATATAGGTGGATATCGGTGGCCACCCACTTTTTCTAACTGCCTCAAAACAATTTTCTGGCAATTTTGGCAATTTACTATTTTTAGCAGTTTTAACTTTCGGGGCCATTTTGAGGGCCTAAATGAAATTTT
>CBVK0100581408.1:0-11623 GCA_900067695.1 Picea abies
TTTTATTTATGTCGGCTTTATTCCATTAGTTTTAATTATACCTCCTAGTCTCCTATATATATCAAGGAGACATTTTCATTTGGAATCATCATGTACTTGAACATTTATGTGGGTTAAAAGGAGGTTACCCCCTCGAAGAGGCTTATTATATTAAATTATCTCTTTTTCAAGGAGTTGAGTACTTATTTTGAGGTTTTTCTATGCTATATTGATATTTGGTTCTTAACATAACATTTGGTATCAAAGTGAATAATCCTCAATTTTTTTCCTTCAAGAGAACCATCTTACAATTTTTGCTACAACTCTTTTCTAGGACATTGTAATTGAATAGGAATTACAAGGATGAAAATAACAAAAAGAGAAGTATATCTAGTCAAAACTACATAATCTTATTCCCTATTTACAAAATTACAAACCATACAATTTATGGATTTTATCTAGTCATGAGACTAGGCTTAAACATATGGTTTATTAAAAGTGTCATACATGGACATTGCAAGGTATATGGAATTCTCAATTATATTGTTGGAAAACACATCTACCATCAATATGCACTAACTCGTGGAGGAGATGGATGCGCTCTAATAATGGAATTTTTTTAACCTGGCTTTTGGCGGGAAAAAATAAAACTTACGCTGGCGAGGCTCCTGCTGTAGGAGATCCAGTAGCATTGGAAGGGGTGTATCTCTCTACTGGAATACTCACCATGTGTGGTATTAGAGGTTTTAAGATAGAAGTATTACCATTACAGGTTTGTCTTCTTTGAGGCAGAACTATATGTCATAGTTACTAGCTTTGCTTCATGCCTTACTCACGTTATTTATCTTTCTAGGATGATAGTGGGGTCCATGGATTACTCCTTGGCCTTCCTACATACTACTTCCTATAATTATTTCCTATCATCCTAACTTTCTTTAGTAGAGTTTTCATTTTAAGTTAAATGTTGACTATTTTATCGGTCGCAGTGGAAGTGTCAAACTCTCTGTTGTTCTGATTATTTTTCCACCTTTCCTCTCTAGGTAACTATGTTTACCTCCAGTTTTATCATGGCTTCCGAAGGTTTCTGTGTTTAGTATTAATGGGTAGTTACAAGTGACTTCATTGCTTATTGATTCCCATGTGACTAACGTTTAATACAAATATTATGACAAAAATCTTGGTCGACGATGACACTTGCTTGTTGGACAAACTACAAGTGGACTCCAGGTGGCCACTAAATGGCACCTAACAAACTGGAAGCTATAAATGAAGAGGTATGAGATTTGAGGGGAGAATCAGAAGAAATTATTTGGCATGAGGCAGGTCTTTTCACAACCATTGATAATTTTTGGAAACAAGATACAAACGGTTATTCTACTATTCAGAAGGAGGTTGTTCATCTTGTCTGGTTTCCTAGCATGAGTCCTCACTGTGGAGGGGTGGACTGTCAACCATCACACATTGATTATTTACCTAGTTTATAAGACTCCGGGCCAGAAGCCCATTTAATGCAGTGCAACCATCTCAGCAAGGTCTATCGACCTCCCGATCTAGGATCGTTCACAATGTTGAGCTAGAACATCTCTTCAGGTCCCCACTGGAACCTCTACGAAACAAATCCACAACACTTTTGGACTTCACCCACGCGAACTGATGTCGGGCGCAATTTTCCTCCACGTGACCACCGGTTGTGACCACATGCCTACTCAAAAGGTGTCGACCTCAGACCTCTGGTGTTTTTCTATGGACCAAACCCGATACCCCCGATTCCCGATTTTCGAATCGGTGAATCCTCTATGCGCTATCTCCTCCCTCTAGGTCCCTTTAGTTGTGACATTGGGATATGACCTGGGGCCCAACTACCAAGCACTTCAGGACTTCGCACTTCGCATCTCCAGAAGTCAACTACCCTCGTTCACCCGAACTACAAACCCTCGAACTCCACTTGCATTAAATCGACGGTCCATGGTTGTTAGGGTCATAACCCACACATAGGTAGAACAATATATTCAGATGTAATAACGGTCAATATTAATAAGGCCTTTCAATAAAATAGAATAAGGAAGATGTAATACCTAATAGAAGCTTCCACTTCTAGAAGGATCTTCCTCTAGATGATTCTTTTTAGTATAAATAGGAGTCGAGGGTATGAGAACTCTAGCTTGGATATTATTGTAATAGAGATCTGCTCAACTAGAGGTTGTCCCCTTGAAGAGGCCCATGAACATTGCTTTCAGATTCAAAGTGTTATTTCTGTTGTTATTCTTATATCATTTCAGTGTTATTGTGGTGAATGTTCTGGTTATATTGTTGTTATTCTGCCATTACTAGCATTTTATTTATGTTCTGTATACATTTTATATCCAGTATATTACAAGTGGTATCAGAGAACTTTCCTCAGAAGAAAGTGTGGGTTAAATTTTTCTCAGGGTAGAGATGTATTTCGGCATCTTTAAGCCACAAATATCTATCATTACGCGCATAAACCCGTGGTTGAGGGATTCATACATGCAGGAAATACAAGTGGTACTTCAGTGCACATTTGTTGGCCACCCTTGTAACCCCTGTTGGTACCCCTTTGAGTGGTAGCACATCAGACAGCACCTATGTACGGATCGGCCTAGATTACCTGAAGCCCTCTTTAGATAAACTGATCAACCACCTGACTGCTATAGTGTCACCAAGAACAACACTCAGGAAGATACTCTCTAGTACCTGGGTAGTCGGGTATTATGACTAAGGGTACGGTCTATCCTCCTTAGTTAGTGCCCTGAGATATTGGGTCAAGTACTACTTTTGGACCCCGCACGTATATCAGAGAGCTATAGCATAGGGCAAACCCTTGTCTGTAGAACCCTTGAATACCTAACCCTTGGGGATAGAAACATAAACAAATTAAAACAAACAAGATCTATTGTCGTGCAACGGTGTTCGGGTTGCCAAGTAAATACACATTTCTTTCTGGTTAAGCATTTGGGCATTTCCTCTCTGTAGTATTCTTCAGACTGGACGTAAAAAAAAAAAAAAGGTCTGGAAATTTTTTCACCATTATTTCATCCTTATTCCATTGGATTCGTCTCTTCGCCCTTATCACATTCATCCATATCATTTTTTTGGAAAAAAAAAATTACCCCGCCCACCTCTTTTCAGTTCCCCCATCCTCATGGCCCATACTCATAGCCAAGACTTGGAAGCTCGCTTCAACACCTTGCAGTCTGGTCTCATTGAGACCCAACAAGAAGTGAAACAACTCAGTGCCAATGTCGTTGCCATCAATACAACCATACAGGCCTCAATGGGTGAAATCAAACAAGACCTCACCACCTAGTTTGAATCAGTCTTTTCAGCACTCTGCACCAAATTGCATATCCCTACAGATAACCCTTCCTCTTCCTCACCCCCACATACTGAAGGTAACCATTCCTCTCATTCCCATACCTTGCAGAACCATCACTTTCAATGTGACCTACACCTTCCACGGGTGGATGTGACCAAATTTGATGGCTCGGACCCCACTGGTTGAGTAACCCAAATGGAACATTACTTCTCTTTATATAGCATTACAGATGACTTGGCCAAACTCCGGTATGGTGTTCTCCATCTAGATCAAGAACGTTGGCAATGGTGGCAATGCAGAAAAAATTCTTGTCAAGGGTATATTGCTTGGACACAATTTGTGGCAAAGCTTTATGAACGCTTTGACACTGACACCAACCATTTGGGTCATTTAACAAAGCTGAAACAATTAGGAACAGTGGAAGACTTTATAGCTGCCTCTGAACACCTAGCTTTTAGAACAAAGGGCATGTCTGATGCTTTTTTCCGAGAGTGTTTTATCAGTGGCCTCAAGGATGAAATTCGGGCCCATGTCCTCATGGGTCGGCCTGAGAGTTGGGTGGAGGCTACCAAAAGAGATAAAGAAGCACAACAGGTTGTATATTCTCAAAACCGCAAACCCTCCTTCATCCCTTTCCCTAAACCAGTAAATCCCACTACTCCCTCTGCTCCACTAAAGATCCAAAAAATGACCCTGGCTGAAATGGTTGAACGCCAACTCAAAGGCCTTTGTTATAACTGTGATGACAAATATTTCTCGGGCCACAAGTGTAAAGAACAAAATCTTTTTATGGCCATCTCCGAGGATATTTTGGAAGAAGATGAAGAAACTCTCTCTATGTCTGAATCACCTGAATCCACTGACATAACCCCTCCCTTAGACCCTCCCGAAGTAGAACCAATCATTTCCCTCAATGCTCTCACTGGCTTCTCCGCTTCCCAAACCCTCAAGCTAATTGGTTACATCAAGCATCGGAAGATCATCATTCTGGTTGATAGTAGCAGCACCCATAATTTTATTCATCGTTGCATTGCCCAAGAAACTCATTGCTACATCCATGCCATCAATAATTTCCAAATCATGATTGCCAATGGTGGTTCCATGAAATGTGGAGGGCATTGTGAAAATGTGTGTCTCCAAATTGGTGAATACCACCTGAAATCCCATATGTTTGTTATCGACAAGGGAGGTTGTGACATTGTGCTGGGTGCAAACTGGCTTAAGGACTTTGGGTCCCATTCTCATGGATTTTAAAGACTTAACCATGCAATTCGACCAAGAGGGCCACCAGTATAAGTTCCAAGGCATCACAGCAAGTTCACCTGAGATCATTAGTTCCCATCGCATGGAAAATATTCTCAAAAAGGATCATTCTGGTGTTATCGCCCAACTCCATGCCATACAAGCAACAGAGACACCTTTTGTACCACAAGACCTCCAAGCCATCCTTTCTAAACATCAATTGGTCTTTTCCACTCCCTAAGGCCTCCCTCCTTCCCATGGTGTTCATGATCATTCCATTCCCCTTGTACCAGGAAGCCTTCCTCCCAATATACGTCTGTATTTTCACCCCTTTTCCCAAAAAAATGAAATTGAGAAAATGGTCTAGGAACTCCTTAATGCAGGCGTTATCCGCCCTAGTATGAGCCCCTATTCGTCTCCTGTGGTCATGGTCCTGAATAAAGAAGGTTCTTGGCGAATGTGTCCTAACTTTCGTGCCCTCAAGAAACTTACCATCAAAGAAAAATTCCCCATTCATGTCATTGATGATCTCCTAGATGAATTGAATGGCACCCAATTATTCACTAAACTAGATTTTCGTTCAGGCTACCACCAAAACGTATGAAAGAGGCAGATATTCCCAAGAATGCCTTTAGAACTCATGAGGGCCACTATGATTTTTTGGTCATGCCCTTTGTCTTGTGTAATGCCCCCTCCACCTTCCAAAGCCTCATGAATCATGTCTTCCGTCCTTTTCTCCGCCATTTTGTCTTAGTTTTCTTTGATGATATCCTCATCTATATCAAAACCTAGACAAACCGTCTTGCTCATGTGGATTGAGTTCTCCATCTACTCTCTCGGCACCAACTTTTCCTGAAACGGTCTAAATGTGCTTTTGGCACCTCAGAAGTAGAATACTTGGGTCATCTGGTTGGAAAAGATGGCATCAAGGTGGATCCTAAAAAGATTGAAGCTATGCAAGACTGGCCTCACCCAAAGACTCTTAATAGCTTGCATGGATTTCTAGTCTTAACAGGGTATTATCGCAAGTTTGTTAAGAATTATGGGAAGATTGCAGCACCTCTCACTGCTCTCCTAAAAAAGAACTCTTTCACTTGGACTCCAGCCACTACTCAAGCTTTTCAAACCTTGAATATGGCCATGTGCACCACTCCAGTCCTCGCCCTTCCCGATTTCACAAATACCTTTGTGTTGGAATGTGATGCCTCAGGGAAAGGAATTGGTGATGTCCTTATGCAAGAGGGTCGACCTTTGGCCTTTACCAGCAATCAACTATCTGAAATAAATCTGGGCAAATCCATCTATGAAAAGGAAATGTTGTCTATTTTTCATGTTGTGGATCTGTGGCGTCCTTATCTATTGGGGCAACGGTTCCAAATTAAGACAGACCATCAAAGCCTCAAGTATTTTCTGGAACAACGCATTTCCTCCCCAAAACAACAAAAATGGGTGACTAAACTCTTTGGATATGATTATGAGATCATTTATAAGAAAGGCAAAGACAATGTGGTTACAGATGCACTTTCCCAAAAAATATGAAGATGAAGGATCCATTTTTTCTCTTTCATTCATTGTACCAGATTGGCTCCAAGTCATTCGCCATGAATGGCTACAAGACCCAAAAAGTTCGCAGTTGATCCAGCAATTGCAGTCCAATGCTTCAACTTCCCTAGGGTACTCTTGGCTCCATGAGGAACTTTGATACAAAGTTCATTTGTATTTAAGTAAACAATCAAAGCTTAAATCCATGGTACTTTCTGAGCTTCATGCTACACCCACAGCAGGGAACTCTGGGTTCACCAAAACCTATGACAGGGTCAAACGTTCATTTTTCTCGGATGTTATGAAATAGGACATTCATAATTTTGTAGTTGAATGTGACGTGTGTCAACACAACAAGGGAGAAACAGTCAAATCACCGGGAACACTACAACCGTTATCGATTCCACCTATTATTTGGAAGGATATCTCTATGGATTTTATTACCGGCTTACCCAAATTGAGAAATAAATCCATCATCATGGTGGTTGTTGATCGCCTTTCCAAGTACGCTCATTTATGCGCCCTTCAACACCCGTTTACAGCATCCATGGTGGCTCAAATCTTCATGGATCAGGTCTTCAAGCTTCATGGCATGCCACACTCTATTGTTTTTTATCGCGACCCAACTTTCACAAGCAATTTTTGGCAAGAACTGTTCAAGATACAAGGCACAGAATTGCATCTTAGCACAACTTATCATCCCCAGATTGATGGCCAAACGGAAGTTGCCAATAATTGTTTGGAAACATATTTGAGGTGTTTTGCCTCGGAAAAGAAAAATCAGTGGGCTCAATGGTTACCCCTAGCTGAATGGTGGTACAACACTTCATACCATACAGCTACACGCATGACTCCTTTTGAATCGGTATATGGACAGAAGCCACCTTTAGTTCTCTCATACTTACCGGGTGCCTCGAAGGTCCAGGCGGTTGACCTAACACTTACAAGTTGAGAGGCCATTCTCCGTACCCTCAAAGAGAATTTGTTCATGGCACAAAATCGCATGAAGCAACAAGCAGATCAAGGTTTCTCTGAACGTCAATTTGCAGAAGGGGATCAGGTGTTTCTTCGACTGCAACCTTACAAGAAAACTTCCATCAAGGCCGAGCATTGTCAGAAGCTAGCGCCCAAATTTTATGGTCCTTATACCATGCTCAAGCATGTGGGACAAGTCGCCTATCAGTTATCTTTGCCCAACCATTCGAAGCTACATCCTATTTTTCATGTTTCATGCTTAAAGAAGGTGATTGGAGCTAAGTGCCAAATTCAAACCAACCTTCCAGAGTTAGCTAAAGAAGGATCCATTTGCCTACAACCAAAAGCAGTTTTGGACCAGCATGAGCGTCGCCTATGTCAGATAACCATCAAGGAAGTGCTAGTCCAATGGAAAGATACAACTCCAGCAGACGCCACTTGGGAACCAACTACCATTCTGCAGCAATTTCCTCATCTCAAGCCTTGAGGACAAGGTTGTTTTTAAGCGGGCGGACATGTTAGGGTCCTAACTTTCACATAGGTAGAACAATATATTCGGATGTAATAAAGGTCAATATTAATAAGGCCTTTCAATAAAATAGAATAAGGCAAATGTAAGAAGACCTAAGAGAATCTTTCACTTCTAGAAGGATATTCCTTTAGATGCTTCTTTTTAGTATAAATAGGAGTTGAGGGTATGAGAACCCTAGCTTGGATATTATTGTAATAGATCTCTGCTCAACTAGAGGTTGCCGCCTAGAAGAGGCCCATGAACATTGCTTTCAGATTCAAAGTGTTATTTTTGTTGTTATTCTTATATCATTTCAGTGTTATTGTGGTGAATGGTCTGGTTATATTGTTGTTATTCAACCATTACTAGCATTTTATTTATGTTCTGCATACATTTTATATATGGTATATTACAATGGCCTTCTGTGATCCGACGACTACGATCAAATCACGAGTTCACACTTCGTGACTTTGTCCCTCAGATATTTTTTCCTATCCTCCTTGAAAATCTTCCGAAGTTTGAATCCTCGAACTTTGCTCGCATTAGATCGATGGTTCATAACCTCCCGTGATCCAACAATCCAAATCTCCCCTTCACTACTCCAGAAATTGTGTAAGTTCCCTCTCCTACGTATGAAAAGCGCTAAGGTTCGTGTACCTTGATTTGATCAGATGGTTTTTGGTCCTATGAATCGGTGATCCAACGACCATTGTTGCTCTCCTTCTTGAGCTTCTGACTTCCTCCGAATTAGAATATTTTCTGAGTATCCAAAGGTCTCAGCCTTGATTCTTCCTACGAATCTGCCCCTTGGGTCTCGTCTATACTTCTAGAAAGCGTTATCTCTTCTGATATTTCTCTCCTTCTGCTCCTTTGACTTCTTACGGAGCCACTTTGACACTTAGATGAATTTCATATCTATGCACTCCTCGCAATAGATTCTCATGCGAGGCTTGGGTTCTTGCGGACCACTGTGCATGCCTTACAGTAGTCACTTTTCACTCCTTTCAAAGGGAAATTTTTGTGCTATCTCTTCTGAGTTTCGGAATCAAAACAGATTCCATCAACGCACTCCTTGTGTTCTGCATGCACACCTTGCACTGACTCAATGGAAGAGAAACAATTGAAACTTATGCCAACATCTCACAATTTCATACGTTCGTGAATAAATTCATTCATTCATGAAAACAGTAATAACATGGAATTGCAAATTGTAACAACACTATGCATTTGGATCAATTTTCCTCTGTTATATTCATTCAAAATAAAAATGGCTACAAGTATGATCAAAACAAAAACAAAAACAAAAAACTCATAAATTTCCTACTAACTCGCAACAGCCTCATTTGGGCATACAAAACCTTTATTTATCTCTGAGGGTTCTTAGGGTTCCCCCCGACTACTCGTCTACTCGAAAAAAAAACCTAACTGTTACCTTAGTTCAGTTACATTCAATACTAGGAGTGAAAAATCCCAGATCACTCGTGATCATTCAACTTCCAAGAGTTTGATCTACTTCTATTTTTCAATCAGCTCCAAAAGATTCACAGTAACTGCCAGCGTTTCAGATTCTGAAATGATCCTCAGGTGTTGAGTTGTCCTACCATGCATGCTCATTGACGATGCTCCTGCATCATACTCCCCTGGACAAAAAAATTCATGGACTCATGTCCATGAGCTCCTGCACTGACTTTCCATGATTTTGGATATCATCTTCATTTTCCCAAATGGCATCTTCTATTGGGTACCCTTTCCACTTGACCAGATATTAAAAGTAGGTTTTCCTCCTGGTATTCTTTTCAATCCTCTGATCAACGATCTTATCCATCTGTGGTTTTTCTATTATAGGCATTTGTTTCTCCCACTGAATCTTCTCTTGATCTTTTGATCCCTTTGTGTCATCTTCCATGTAAGGGTACAGGTCTGAAACATTAAATATGGGTGATATGCCCACATCATCTGGAATCTCAATCTCATAGGCATTGGCATCAAACTTCCTTAAGATCTTACATGGCCCTATATTCTTCATCTTTAACTTGTTATATGTTCCCCTAGGGAACCTTTCTTTCTTGAGATGTGCCAGAACCTGATCTCCTACTTCAAATTGAAGTTCCCTACGATGTTGATCAACTCTGCGCTTGTATTCTTGGCTAGAGCTTTGCAACTGTCCTCTGATCTAGCTATGGAGCTTATGCATTTCTGCAGCAAAATATTTTTCTCCAGCACTTCTGATCTCACTCTGCTCCAAGTCTCTCAACTCAGATAATCCCCTTGGTTGCATTCCATACAATATTTGGAATGGGATCTTTCCAGTGCTCCTGTTTGGTGACTTGTTGTATGCAAATTTTGCTTGTGGCAGAATCTGATCCCACTAATTATGATGCTTAATGACTAGACTCCTCAATAAGTTTCCCAAACTTGTGTTTACCACTTTAGTCTATCCATCTATCTGAGGGTGATAAGTTGAGTTGAAGGACAAATCTATCCCCAATTTCTTCCACAGTGTTCTCCAAAAATGACCAACAAATTTAGTGTCTTTGTCTGAGACAATGCTCCTGGGTAGTCTGTGAAGTCTCACGACTTCCTTGAAAAACATATTTGCAACATGTTTTTCATTACTAGTCTTTTGTCATGGGATAAAGTGTGCCATCTTTGAAAATATATCCACCACTACAAATATGGAATCACATCATATTTGCGTTCTTGGCAGTCCCAACACAAAATCCATACTTATTATATCCCAAGGCCTCTCTGGTATTGGCAATGGTTGATACAATCCAGTGTTTTGTCTTTTTCCTTTTGCATGTTGGCAGATTCTACATCTGTTCACAAATTTTATCACTTTTGTCCTCATACCTGGCCAATAGTATGAACTTCTCAACTGTTCAAATGTTTTATCATGGCTGAAATGTCCAGCGAATCCTCCACTATGTTTTTCCTTCAAAAGCTTATCCCTCATTGAGAAGTTTGGAATGCACAATTGATTGCCCTTGAACAACAATCCCTCTTGAATCATATACTCTGTCCACTGGCTCTTGTCTCTCAGCAAAGGATTTTCACATGCTTCGTATGCTTCCTTGAAATATGGATCATCACAATACATATCCTTTAGGTGTTCGAACCCCAAGGTCTTCACCTGACACTCCTGCAGAATCAAACATCTTTTACTTAATGCATCAACAATTTTGTTAGCATTCCCAGCAATATGTTTTATGACAAAAGTAAAATTTTGCATAAACTCAATCCACTTTGCATGCATTTGATTCAATTTTTCCTGTTTGGTTATGAATTGTAAATCTTGGTTGTCGTTATACAAGACAAATTCCTATGGAACAAGATAGTGTCTCCATTTCTTCAGGGCTTGAATTATGGCATAAAACTC
Source organism: Picea abies (assembly GCA_900067695.1). Classification (NCBI taxonomy): domain Eukaryota; kingdom Viridiplantae; phylum Streptophyta; class Pinopsida; order Pinales; family Pinaceae; genus Picea; species Picea abies. The sequence continues at coordinate 10,966 of CBVK0100581408.1, forward strand.
TTTATCATATGTGGAGTATTTCCTCTTAGTCTCATTCATATTTTCACTGAAATAGGCAACATGCCTATTATCCTGGCTCAAAACTGCTCCAATTGCAACTCCACTTGCATCACATCTCACTTGAAATGTCTGCTCCAATTGCAACTCCACTTGCATCACATCTCACTTGAAATGTCTTTCCAAATTTTGGTAAGACCAAGATTGGTTGTTCTGTTATTTTCTCCTTTAGTATATTGAAGCTCCTCTCGGCCTCCTCTGTCCATTTAAAATACCTGTGCCTCTTCTTCACTATATCCATCATTGGTGCACAAATCCCACTGAAATCTCTGATGAACTTCCTATAGAAACTTGCTAATCCATGGAAGCTTCTTACCTCAAACATACTCCTTGGTGATGGCCATTCTTTGATTCCTTTCACCTTTTCTAGATCCAGCTTTAGTTCATTTGAAGAGATCACAAAACCCAAGTAAATGAGCTTTGTCTTCATAAAAGAGGACTTCTTTAAGTTTATCAACAACTTCTCCTATTGTAGTCTCCTCATCACAAGTGTCAGGTGTCTGAAATGCTCCTCTTTAGTCCTACTAAAGATCAGTATAACATCTAGATATACAAGTGAGATCGGAAGAGCGTCGTGTAGGGAAAGAGTGTAGATCTCGGT
>CBVK0100581409.1:0-11623 GCA_900067695.1 Picea abies
ATGCTCCTTCCCTGGTTTTGACATATACCTGCTCAAAACTCCCACTGCATATGCAATGTCTAGTCTAGTACAGACCATTGCATACATTAAAATGCCAACTTCACTCACATATGGAACACGAGACATGTCCTCCTCCTCTTCATGTGTCTTGGGACACTGATCTGCAGATAACTTTACACCAATAGGAATAGGAACCTTGATCGGTTTACATTCCTTCATATTAAACCTCTGCAATATTGTCTCGAAAAATGTTCTCTGATTTAACCTGAGTTTCGTCTTTTTCCGATCTCTTTTAATTTCCATGCCCAAAATGAAATTTGAAGAATCAAAATCCTTCATGTCAAATTTAGAGGAAAACTAAGTTTTCACATCTTGGATAATCTCCTTGTTGTTTCTTATCAACAACATGTCATCTACATACAAGACCAAATAAATCAAATGATCACCAATTAATTTAAAACACACACAATGATCCTCTTTGCTTCTTGTGAATCCAAGTCCCAACATATAAGTATCAAATTTTTGATACCACGTCCTTGGTGATTGTTTTAAACCATACATGGACTTTTTCAGCTTGCATACCAACTCCTTCTTTCCCTTCACAACATAACCTTCTGGTTGCTTCATATAGATTTGTTCTTCTAGATCCCCATGTAAGAATGTTGTCTTCACATCCATTTGTTCTATTTCAAAGTTAAATGTAGCAGCAATAGATAACATAAGTCTTATGGAGGTTAAGTTGGCAACAAGAGAAAAAATCTCACCAAAATCAGTTCCCTCAACCTAGGAACAACCATTTGCTACTAACCGAGCTTTGTATTTCTCCACTTTTCCTTCTGCATTCAGCTTATTGTTAAATACCCATTTGCTGCCAATGGGATTTCTTCCATTTGGCAACTCCACTAGATCCCAAGCCTCATTGTTATCCAAAGATGCCATTTCTTCATTCATGGTCCTTTTCTAAAGATTTTCATCCTCTAAATCCACTTCCTCCCTGATAGTTCTAGGATCATCATCAGTAATAGAAAAAGAAAAATTTGAATGGAAATTAGATGGAGTATACCTTTCCGGTAGCCTTCTTTATCAAACCGGTCTCCTCAATACTGGAGTATGAGGATCTTCTTCTTTTGATTCATGTTCTTTTGTAGAGTCTGACTCATCATCTTTTAAATCAAACTCTATTTTCTCTGGTTCTTCCTTACTTGGTAGGATTTCCTGTTTAACATCATCCTTCATTTCGCTAAATACCACATCTCGATTATAAAGTACCTTATTAGTTTATGGGTTCCAAAGCTTATAACCTTTGATACCATATTTATATCCAATAAAGATACACTTTTTGGCCTTCTTATCTAGCTTACTGATGTTTTCCTTTGGAACATGAACATATGCATCACAGCCAAATACCTTGAGATGTGTGAGAGAAGGTTCCTTACCAATCCATACGTCTTGTGGATTCTTGTCATCCAACATTGATGAGGGTGATTTGTTGACCAAGTAACATGCAGTACCCACTTCCTCTGCCCAGAATTATTTCCCTAACCTAGCACTGTTGAGCATGCACCTTGACTTTTCCACCAACATCCTGTTCATCCTTTATGCAAATCCATTCTGCTGAGGTGTATATGGAGTAGTCTTTTTCCTTTCTATACCACACTTCTTACAAAATTATTCAAATTAATTCCCGTAGAACTCTCTACCATTATTTGCCCTCAACACTTTAATTCTTTTCTCTGTTTTATTCTCAACAAGAGCCTTAAACTCTTTAAACCTGTCAAAGACTTCAGATTTATTCCTGAGGAAATATATCCAAGTATTCCTCGAGAAGTCATCTATAAATGAGACATAGTACACAGATTTTCTCAATGATGGGACCAACACAGGTCCAAAAACATCACTATGAACTAGATGTAAAATTCTTGTTTCCCTTGTTTCATCAGAGGGGAATCTTACCTGTTTCTTCTTCCCATATAGACAATGTTCAAAGAAATCAAAATCCATAGAGAAGTTAGATATACCTTCAACCATACCTTTACCGTGTAGTAGTCGAAGACCCTTTTCTCTGATATGCCCCAGTCTTTGATGCCACATCATAACCTTTTCTCTAGAGACTGTAAGAGTTCTTTATTCTTCAACTCCAATATCGAGAACAATGTAACTATTACACCCATCACTAATAGTGCTTCCTTGAATCTTATACAAAGTTCCAAACCGAACTCCCTGGGATTGTCATCTTGTAAATAATGTATCTGTTCTCTGTCCTTCCATATTCTTTCGTCTCATCTCCTCCAAAAATAAGGATGAGACCACTTCATCAAAATTCAATGCAGTTGTATTACTACCTATGGCCACAACCAAACTGTCACATGAGTCTGGTAAAGAACACAGTAAACTAATACATTTATCTTCATCTAAAATTTTAATTTCAACAGATACTAATTGACTTACCACAGTATTGAAGGCATTCAAATGCTCTGCCACTGAGTCTTCATCTTTCATCCTCAGGTTATACAACTTCTTTCTTAGGAATAGTTTATTTACTAGGGACTTAGACTGATACAACTTCCCCAACTTTTCCCATAAATCCTTGGCTATAGCTTCCTCTGACACATTCAGTAATACTGAATCGGAGAGACACAGTCATATTGTGCTCTTTTCCTTCCGATCCAAAATTTTCCAATCATTTGTTGAAGTTCCTGTAGGTGCAGTACCTGGATCTACCATGATCCACTAATATTTTTCCACCAAAAGATCTTCCATCTTGAGCTTCCACAGATCAAACATTTTCCCATTAAACTTCTCGATCTCCATCTTCGAATTTCTTGCCATTTTCTTTCACCTAAAAAATCAATACCACAGATCTCCCACTATAACAAGGCTTATCTCTATCTTGAGCCAAACCCTTGACCACAAACGCATCTCCTTGAAGCCAATAAAATATCTGATACCAAATGTAGATTTTAAACTTGTACAATATTTACCGCAAACAGATATTCAGTAAAAGAACAGAAAATATACAATGGAAAATACAAACATTACATAGATATTTTTCCCCTGGAAATCCAAACTGGGAAAACCAACATATTCTATATTCATTCATGGTGATACATTGTTTACAATACAATATACATATAGGAGCTAGTGGCATCGAAAACCCTAACCCAATGACTTGGATTAGTCAACAACCCTAATTACTTAACTGGAAATAGAAAACCATTGACAAAGAAACCATGTGCCGAAAAACCTCCTAAAACATGTGACATGTTTTCCAAGGTAGAAAAATATGTGACACGTTTTCCGAGGCATAAATGTTTTTCTTGGGGGCGATGCCCCTGAACCCTCGCACAAGGGGCATACCCAACAAAGAATATAACACTACTCATGCAAATAATATATCACATACCCAAAAAACATAATGAAAAATAAGTGGCTTACATGAGTCAAAGTTTGTCTGATGATGCGTTTAAATATTCTTTTATTGAAAAACATGATTTTTCTCTGTTTAAAGCTATTGAAAATTTTTTCCACTTTATCTTAGGTAAGAATACACTAGTAAAAGTACCTTTACCTGTTGTCAAGCTTTTACTCTCACAGACTTATCTTTCAGGAAATCTTGCACATTGGATTTCCAAGATTCAGGAGCATGATCTAACTACCATGACTTCTAAAACTATCAAGGGATGTGACTTATCCCTTCACTTAGTTCAACATCTTGAAATGAGTGAATAAATTGATGGACAAGATAGCTCTCTATCAACATTATTTTACATTGAAAATCAAATCCTTTTTGTGTTTGAACATCCTTGGTATAAATATTTGGTTTACTACTTGCAAAATGAAATATGTCCAGATAACTTAGATACTCATCAAAGAAGAAGGCTTCATCTCGAATCTGCTAAATACGTCATTATATGATACTTATTGCTTAGAAGATCTATCGATGGTATGTTGCTTCATTGTGTGAACAATGAGGAAGCACAAAAATGGTTCTTCAAATTCTGTTATCCATGTAGGAGGTCACTTTTCTGATAAAACCACTACTTTTAATATTATCAGAAAAGGGTACTATTGGCATTCAATCTTTCGCGATTCCTCTATTTTTTCGAGATCTTGTGACCTTGTGACAAGTGCTAGAAATTTGCTGGGAAAGAATGCCTTTCATCCATGCCTTTACAACCTGTCCTCCCGGATTTTTCTTTTTCAAAATGGGGTTTGGACTTTATGGTCCTATTAATCCTCCATCTTCAGTAGGACAAGTCTTTATCTTGACAGCCACAAACTATTTTACAAAATGGACTGAAGTTGTCTTGCTTAAGCATTCACAGGATGAGCAGGTGATTTCTTTCCTTGAATTTCTTTTTTTCCAGATTTGGTCTTCCTTTGAAAATCATTACATAAAATGGTCCGAATTTTATTTCTTCTAAGATGACCCAATTTTTAGCTAAGTTGGGGGTTAACCATTTTACCTCATCAGCTTATTATCCCCAAGTTAATGGGCATGATGAGTCTACCAATAATAATCTGGTAAGAATTATCAAGAGGCTCATTGAAGATATGCCTCTTCAATGGCACACACTCCTCACTTATGCCCTTTGGGAAGATAGCACTACCACTAAGGTGAGCACTGTTTACACTCCTTTCCAGCTTGTTTATGATAAAAAATCTATTCTTCCTACTGAGTTGGAACTTTTCTCCTTAAGGTTAATTCTACAGGTCGAAGAATTGAATTATTCTGATGCTTCTCAAATAATTAATGCACTTTTGGCTTTAGAGGAGCAAAGGACGCTTTCCTTGGATAATATAAAGAGAAGACATCACACTGTTAAAAAATATTTCAACAAAAGTGTCAAGGTTTTCAAACTTAAATTGAATGAGAAGGTATTGTTGTGGGATTCATCTCATGCTAATAGAGGAAGGCATTCAAAGTTTCAAAAATTATGGTCGGGTCCTTTTAATATCTCTTTTGTCCTGGGCGCAAATTCTTACATTCTAAAGGTTTTACAAGAGCGATTGTTTTCCTACAACACTAACGGTTCCCACTTAAAGAATTATGTGGAACCAACTTGAAAAGTTTAATGCTGTATGGAATATTTTCTGTATTATAGTATTTTTTCATTTTTTCTTTTACATTAGTAATTTTTCATTTCTGTGTTACATTTCTAGTTTTCATTTCTATTTTTACATCTATGTTTTTACATTTTTGTCACTTCATTTATGTTTATTTCAATTATGTTGTTTCATTTATGCTATGACATTTCTTGTTCTGTGTTCTTTTTGAATTCTTTTCTTGTCAAAATAAAATGCTGGATTAATTTTTCCACAACGACGCTTCTACAAAGTATTGTTAATCAATAACAATCGAGTTACACAACTATCATGATGTTCTTCTTGAAAACATCATTGAAATTGTTATCTTCTTCAACTGTTGTTTTATGAGATAGTTGGCTTTATCCCTCTTCTTCTTTCCTTTTCTTCATCCATTTCAAGATTCAAAAGAGCAAGTTCAAAAAAAAATTCTCCTTGAAGTCAAGAACTTTTTTTTAGTTGAATGATTATGATAACAGGAATAAACCCCCTCATACTTAACATTTTTCATGATTTATTCCCAAATGTTGGACAATTGAGACAGGGGGGGTGTGGGGGGGGTGAATCAGTTGTTACTATGCTTAAAACATTATGCCCATTTTAAACTCTTTACAAAACAATCAATGACAATCACAATAATGCAGGGAAGTAAGCAATAGAATATTCAATGTCAATCACACACATGAAATATACAGAGATAGATATTTCCTCAGGAAACCCATAAAGGGAAAAACCTCTTCTTCTTGATATGACAAGTAATCTTTATTTTCTATACATTATTATTCTTATGAGCACCAACTCATTGTGAGGCTACCACCTCTATTTTACAAGCTGCAACTTGTTGAGAGCACTAACTCTCTGGTTTCTCTAGCACCCACTAGAAGGAATAACCAACTCCCTCAGTGTTCCAGCACCAAGTGGATGGAAGCCCCAACTTCCAGTCACACAGGCACCAACCTGCATAACAGAGAACAATAGTTCTCCCTTGCACCATCCTGCCACCCTGGTTTTTCTGGCTGCAACCAGATGGAAGCTACAACTCCATGTGTTCAAGCACCCACTTGAAACTCTAAGGACAAAAATCCTCCCTAGCACCACCCTACCACCCTGAGATATAAATATTTTCTTACTGGACTCTATTACAGTCATACAGTATTCATCAGTGGCTTATCCTAAGATTCTTTTCCTTCTCTGGTAGTGCGACTCTTCGTCTTCTCTATCACAATCGAGCTTATTCTCTCTGTTGCAGTTACAGACTTCGACACTTTTCCATCTGTCAATTGTCTCTATGATGAGACTTCATTCCACTGATAGTTACCTCAAGTCTCTTCAGCTTATCTGGAGATCACCCTAAAGCCTCCTCGAATTCTCTGGCAGAAACAATCAATGGTTTTTGGAATTTACCCAGAGAACCTTTGCACACTCATGCCTTTGGCACCTTTTCCCTTTCTGAGAAAACTACATAGTGGGTGCTCAATTTTATGGCTAAGCCCCTTCCTTTCATGTGACCATGATCTATGACCATAGGCCTGACCAAAAGACATGTCACGATCTCGGACATCAGATATTCAACTGCGAGTTGCCTCAATTCTACCAACTCACGATCTTCAATGTGGAGCCTAGAGACGTGATAGCTCCTCCCTTAACCTTCCCTGATGCTACCACTCACTAATAAAATGGGTGCTTCATGATCTCGACGATCTTTGAAGTGGAGCCTAGCAACATGCTAGCTCCTCCCTTAAATTTCTATTGATGTGACCTTGGTTCTGACCAGGGGCCAAGCAAAAGGGTGCTTCACATTTCGTGAACTTATGAACCTCATCGTGCCTAATCAACGGTCCATGCTCTCCCTTTGATCAATGGTTGTGATAAAATCATGACCTCACGTGTCGGGTGTTTGAATGTGAGCCAACCCTGACTCTTCCAACTCTCGATTCCTGATTAAGAGCTATGTGTCAAATCGATGGCCCATAGCCCTCTGTGATCCAATGGTCCAGATATTATCGGTACTTCATGTTTCGTGAAGTTGGAGGACTACTCACCTCCCTTCTCCTGAATTCTGATTTTCCAAAACCTGCTCCAGATCAACAGCCCAGATCCTCGGTGATCCAACGGCTTAGATCATATCAGGACTTCACATTTTGCGAAGTTGGAGGACTACTCACTTCCCTTCTTCCGAATTCTGATTTTCCGAAACCATTTTATCGGCTGCCACATGTGCTTCCCATATGAATGGCTAGGATTATTGCGGCTCCTAGCTCCTCGAGTATTTACCTCATGCCTTCCCAATATTTGTGAGCATCATATCAATGGCTCACAACTCCCCATGATCTAATGGTATAGATCAACTTATGAACTCAGACATCATGAGTTCCTTCAACTCTTACCTTTGACTCTTCAATCAACAAAATGTTGATCTCTCACCATGTGTACTATGGATCCAATGGATCAGATCTCATTGCGACTTTGCATTTTGCAGAGTTGGAGGATGGCTCTCAGCCACTATCCTCTTCACAGTTATATTGGATCTGACAACTGCTGGTCCTCGGTGCTCAGATCCAAAGGATCAGATCTGTACTTATCCTCTGCACTTCCTCTGGTAACTGGACTCTGATCTAACGAACATTGGGTATTCAGGATTAGTGACCCAAAGACCACTATCACTCCTCCTCCTGAGCTTACGCATCCTCTCAACTTGGAATAATTTCTAAGTGTCAAAGGTTCTACGAGTCCTGATGAATTTGGGTCTCATCTGCATTTCTAAGAATGCTATCTCTCATGAGATTTGGTAATGGAATTAACCTCTTCCCTAGCACACACTTGTGCTCTGCGTGCAACTCTGTGTTATTCCTCCTGAGCTTTGATTGCAGACTCTGCCAGTAATCATGCCATCGTTGTTGTTGTTATTTCCTGTAGACATGCCATCGTCGTTGTTGTTCTTGCCATCGATGACAAGCATACTCTTCCTGTAAACATGCCAACAATATCCCCCTTTGGCATTGATGGAAAACCTAAAGGGATTCACTATTCTTCTTAGACCTCCAACTGTAGCATCACCTTTTCTCCCACTTTGACATCAATGTCAAAGAAAACATGCTCCCCTTGAGCTGTTGCATTATTTTTCAGAGGTATCAGATATTCAACCAACACATACTCCCCATGACAGGATGGACTCTCTTAGGTTTATAATGGGGTCACACCAAACTTCTGGCGTAAATACTCAAACTAAGATTTTGCAAGCGGTTTAGTGAAGATATCAGCAATATGATCTTTGGATGGGATATAATGAAAATAAACAACAATGTTGGTCACTTGTTCCCTCAATAAGTGATACTTGATGGGTATATTCTTGGTCTTGGATTGAAATATAGGATTCTTTGACACACTGATTGCACTAGTATTATCACAATGAATTGGGATCGATGTTGTATCTTTTACCTCCAAATCTGCAAGTGTCTAAATCATCCATAATACTTGGGTATAGTAAGTGGTAGCTACAATGTACTCATCTTCTGTAGTCGATAAGGAAATGGAACCTTGCTTCTTTCTCAACAATGATACAATGGAATCTCCTAAGAAGAATGCACCTCCGCTCGTTCTTTTCCTTTCATCCACGCAATTAGCCCAATAAACATCTGAATAGACTAATAGTTGAAAATTTTGATTCCTAGGATACCATAGGCCATAGTCCATTGTTCCTTTCGAGTATCTAAATACTCTTTTGATAGCTAACAAATGACTCTATTTAGGTGCAGCCTAATACCTTCCTACCATTCCAAAAGCATGCATTATGTCTGGACGAGATGTTGTGATGTACAATAGGCTTCCTATCATAGACCTATATGAACTATGATCAACATCAGGTGAGTCATCATCCTTTATTAACTTGCATCTAGTGACTATAGGTGTGCTCATAGGTGTGGAATCTTCCATTTGAAACCTTTTCAACATATCTCTTAGATATTTCTCCTGAGAAAGAAATAATCCATCAAACCTCTAAGTAATTTGCAGAACAAGAAAAAATGGCAGTTCCCCTATCATAGACATTTCAAATTCAGACTACATGGTAGAAGCAAACCATTGTACCAATGAAGCATTATTGCTTCCGAAGATGATGTCATCTACATAGACCAACACAATGAGAAAATCATTACCCTTTGTTTTGATATATAGATTGTTGTCAATTGTTCCTCTCTTGAAAAATTTGTCTTGAAGATACTTATCCAGTCTGTAATACCAAGCACGAGGAGCTTGTTTCAACCCATATAAGGCTTTCTTCAGCTTGCAGACAAAGTCAGGGTTATCTGACAGTTGGAAACCCTTTGGTTGTTTCATATAGACTTATTCTTTTAGATCTCCATTTAGAAAAGCTGACTTGACATCCATTTGATAGACTTTTAACTGTTTATGACAAGCATAGGAAAGAAACATTATGATATCTTCTAATCTTTCTACAGGTGCAAATGTTTCATCAAAATCCAGTCCTTCTATTTGAGCATATCCTTTGCAGACTAATCTAGCCTTATTTCTTACAATATTTTTGTTAGCCTATGGCTTACCTTTACCAATCACCAAGTCTAAATTGTCACCTATATTTGAATTATTCATTTAGGATATTAGTAATATATCCTCAACCGATGACTAATTAGTTAGTTAAGATTTCCTAGCCTAGTCATCATGCATGATTTTAGGATCCAGAGAAAATCTCTCTATAAGGTGGCATCACCCATTGTACTATAAATATGTAACATTGGAGTGAATATAATAAGTGTTGGTTGTTGAGCCTTTTCCACCATGTTGTTGTTCTTGTTTATATTTTATCAATTGGTATCAGAGCTCTTATGGTCTTAAGGGCCTAGTAGTCTTGATATTCATGGTAGTTTTCCATGAAATATCTTGTTGTTAAAATGTGGAGATGAACATGAATAGACAAGAAAAAGAGGAGAGTTTGTTGCTATGTTGGATCAACATCATGAATCTAAACTGAGATCTAAAGCCACATATCTGAACGCTACATCATGGAGGAAAGCAATATTAAGTGTTGAATGGAGTGTTGGATAGATCGATTAGCATCATATATTTCTAACAGATCGAGTTGACATTGGAATTATGAACAGATTGAGGCACGAGATAATTTTTTAAGATCGAACTATAAATCTATGTGACCCGTGAATGTCTCCACCGATAGATATTTATGGTGATGTGTGATGTGAGGGACACAAATGCGGGAAGATATGTAGGTTTAGCTGTTGTTGATCATGGTAGCGGCTTATCCCTCTGTGGCTTCTCTACAATAGGCACACAACTGGCCAAAAAGTCGATTGGGTGTTCCAAAAGATGTTGCCATGAAAAGAATTCATTAGGGTCTGACAAAAATAATGTAGTTACAACATCAGCCCTGGTTGAATAATCCATTTTTTTTTTTTTTTAATCAATCACATCTAGAGTTGAAGTTTGTATTGTATAATTCATTTTTCTATTTTATTGCTTTCCTATATTTGAGCTCGGTTTGTGGGAGGTAGATGGCACCTGTCGTGTGGGTGTTTCTAAGTTCAAAAGTGATCGAACTATACATGAATATGCCCTTGGATTGTAGATATTCCCATTCCATTCATTCATTAAGTGGCTACAACATTAGAAAATGAGACATCTTGTCCTTTCTTCATGCCTGGCATTTAAATTCCAACAGTAGTGGTTGAATTCATATGATCAGATCCACGTTACATATTCCTAGATCTAGTTCAGTTTGAGAAAATCCACCAACGAAAGTAAAATTGATTTTCATCTTCCTCCTAAAAGAGTGAAATACCTGCCTTATTCAGTGTCAAATGAGCATGCATCTTTCAAATCCTGACAACAATGATATCATCGAATGATTACACTTCAGATACATAGAGACTCCATGTGATTAAATTTTGTGATTGTGCAGTCTAAAATTCTGGGTGAAGAATACGAGCTCCGAGATTGCCTCCATGCAGTAATTGAACTTGGAAAAGTATTTGATCATGCCTTGTGCCTCCCCATTTCGAATTGGATCCATGCCTCGGTCATTGAAAGAAGTAGTGTTTTTTGAATGGTGAATTTGTGTTTCTAGCCACGTGCTCTGCAACAGACGTGCTCTCCACAAGCTGCCACCACCATCAAAAAAAACTTCAAGCAATCTGCCAAAGTAAGCATGGAAGACTTAGTGAATGCACCCAACTCATGATAAGGTAATTTATGAATTATGTCAATTCATTGTGAGAGTAATACCTCTGTGCATTCAGATTTGTATCTGGTTATATAATGAGCAGTAAATGGTAAGTAGAGATATGAATTTGGGAATGTGGATCTGTAATATGAAATTGCAGAGATTTGAACACAGATTTCCAAGAAGGTCAACTTGCAGGAAACCCATTTAGATCTAAAAGGGAACCACATTTAGATCTAGAATCCAAATTTCTTACCTATACAAAGTGCTAGAGAATTATCTGTAGTTTTTCCAAAGGGTCCAATAACAATTCTATTTTTTCATTTAAAAAAAAACTGCAATTCCAAA
>CBVK0100581410.1:0-11623 GCA_900067695.1 Picea abies
GCTCTTCCGATCTCACGTTTTTTATTGTGATGTTTATGTGAATTCTGCAATGGAGAAAAGGAGAGAGTTGGATAATAAAGTAGAGAAATGTGTCTTCATTGGTTATAAATATGGATTAAAATGCTACAAGATTTGGAATCTAGTAATAAGGAAGACTATTTATAGTTTTTATGTGATCTTTAGAGAAGTTAAAAGTACTCCTAAGAATGGAGATGAACCAAAATAAATAGAACCAGAGAAAATAGAGCTTGAGTTAGATAATGGAGAATATGACTCAATACATGAAGAAGAGTCAGATGAATCATATGATGAGGAGGAATCATATACGTTAGTCATGAGGGGATCTATTCATGTAATAAGGAAAATAAAAAAGTATAGTCCATATGATTTTTGTTTTTCCTTTGTTTTATTTGTTATTGAAGATGATTATAAAACTATTATAGAGGCAACTAATTTAGAGGAGCATAAACTCTTGAAGAAGGCCATGGTAGAAGAAATTTAGGTCATGTGGGATGTGTCTCCCTAATTTGATTTGTACCTATAAATTATTGAATCTTGGATTTTTCATTTGAAGGCAAGACCCATTTTCCTTGATTCTATAATTACCTCGTCGTTATGACGACAAAAGCGACATACAACATGTAATTTTTATTTATTTATATTTTAATGTTGCGTTAGGAAACATACATCACAATTTAATAACGACATCATTGAAAAAAGTTCAAAATATAAATGAAATAACATTAATGAAATAACAACAATCACGAAGCAAAGCTGACACATCATTGTCGTGAATGACAAACACATATCAACGCAATATCACAATAAATAACAACCCATAATTAGTGTGTGTATACAATTAATCTTGACACCTATACGGTACGACTCAATTGCTCAAATCTTATCATAGGGACAATCATCAGATAGACTCATATTAAATTTCAGCCAGATTAAATATTAGCCAGGGACAATCACATTAGGAATATATTAGTTTTTTGGGAATCACATTTTTATTAGTTTGTTGGGAAATGTTATAACAAAATCTAGCACCCACAAAAGCGTAAAGTCCCAACCACCAAGGTGATAGATTTGTGTAACTTAGGAAGGCTGACCACTATCACTTTAGTAGATCTTCTATACACTTTAGGTTGGTTCTTCTACAACACAAGGGGGGGTTCCCTCAAGTAGGATTGCTAAGGCTATGGAGTGGAGGCTCAAGGTGACGGTTGAAGAGTAAGCCTTAAAAAAACAAAGGGTATAGTAGTGTATAAGGAAGGAAATGGAAATGGGGAAAATGATATGGGAGATAAAGGAGAGGAGGAAGAGAGGAACAAGAAAATGAAATGATGTGACCAGTGCCTATTAATTTATGGGCTAATGGAGTCATGAAATATTGCATGAACGAAAGAACTAATTTGTCACAATCAACTACTGTGGTGTAGGCTATATGGTAGAAAGGGATAATTTGACACATTCAACCATATAAAGGATGAGTGATACATTCATCATTTAGGTGTGTACTTAACGTAAAAGGAACTAATTTGATACAATTTATCCTTAAGTGCTCACTAAAAATTAATGTGTGGAAACTTAATCTTAGGGAGCTAGGGGTGGCACTCATCAAAGAAAATGAAGGTGCTTCTATATTTAGTTGAATTATAATTACATTTCCTAACTAGTTTGTTAGATGAAGGGAAATGAAACATAATTATAACAACAAGGGAAAACAAGAGGGAGAACCTCCTCACATTGCGTTACTCCTAATTGAAAATATTTCATTAATAGGCCTTCAAATTAGAATGATGGCAAGAGGTTTCCAACACATAAATCAAAAAAATTTAAGAGCATAACCATAAACATGCAACAAAGTATATGAAACAACTGACTTCTTCATTAATCTTCAAGTGTTTTATATACAAGGGAGCTCCATCAACCTTCAACTCTAAGCTCCTACAATCTCCTATCACTTTTCACTCCAAATAGATAATCACCCAATTACCAAATGACATGGAGTGGAATCTCCTTTTTATAAAGGTAACTACATCTCTCTCATAGTAAAATACAATATCCTCTAACTAACTCCATGGAAAGTGAAAGAAATAATAAAATAATGGAGTAGTTAGACTCATCCCAATAATGTTTGCATGCATGAAAGATAGGACACAACATTTATAAATTTGTATGTTAGTTGTTGGAAAAGTGGAAGACCCAGGGTTCAATGCTTCAACAACGCACCAAGAAAACCCTAACTACCATCCCTTTCGACAACACCTGTGAAGTAGATGAAGTCTCACCCGAGGTAGAGTCAGGGGGGGTTGTAGGACTCATGTGACCACAACCTAGCTAGGACACAGATATGTGATTATCATTCTTAATAGAGCACTTAGCGAACAATATACATTAGGTTATGATTCTCATTCACATCATATATCAAACCCTTATTACAAATCATCACAATAGTAATCAAGATTAATCACATCTAATCATTTAGCACATAAGATCAACTTAGATCTAGCATTCATTCATATTATTAAGCACTAAGCATCAATGGATCTATCTATCATGCATCAAGAAGTGCACTAAGCTGATAAATACATAAACAACATGAACAACATTGCACAAAGCACATCGACACAGGATATATGTGGTTTACCCCAGTGTGGGGCTACGTCCATCAATATTCTTCTTATTCTTTATTAGTCTTCAAGATTCTTACATTCTTATGCTCCTGTGCACAAAGCCACAGAGCCAACTCTGCAAAAGACAGGAGATATGCGTGCACCTCGCCAGATCCTCCTTACCTGGATTAGGTCAGGGCACAAAGCCAACTCCTTAATAACATAGAGCCTTACATACAACATCTGTGCACAAAGAAACTTACATTCTCTTGCACTAAGCCAACCGGATCTATAACTTTACATATTCTTCCACGAAGCCAACTTTGACAGACTTTGCACTTAGCTAATTCAGATTGACTTCTCTCTAAGTCCTATCTACTTAGTTATACATTACAAAAAAGGCCTAATCATGGGTAAACCCATGAGACGACATCCCTTAACCCCTTACATAAACCCTAATAACCCAAAATCTTGCAAAATAGGTGAGATCCTACGATCTCCACTCCGCCTGGGTGCTCCATCTTCAACTAGCATGTTGAAGTCCCAAAAATGGTCAAACATGACCAATGTTTCCTCAAAACTTGGTCAAGGGACATCATGTCCCCAACACTCACCTATGACTTGTCCCAAGTCACTCATATCTAGGAAACTCTACTTCAAAGGCCTCAAGATTAGCTCAATCTGCCTCAACTTGTTTCTTTGCAAAAGCCTCCTGCTTGACGAACTACTGAAGTACTTGTTCGGTGATAGGCCCTTCTAGACATTGTTCCACTGTCCCAACTACTTGTTCCAGCGATGAGCCTTGTCCTTCAATATCTTCAAACAGATTGCGGGCTTCATCCTGCACCGGTTGGATCCTCTGTTTCACTTCCATGAATTTTATTTGGATAGCAGTAATATGCTTCTGAACTGTGCACTGTTCCCATGATCGTTTCATCTTTTCGACTTTAGTAAGAAGCTTCATCTATGCTTGCACAGTGGATGCCTATTTCTTCACCTCCTGGAGTTGTGATTCCAATTTCCTCATCTTTGGATCTTCTGCAAGGCACTCATAGGTCTATGCACTTTGATCCCTTAATTGTTTACACTCTAAGGCCAATACCCTGATTCTTTCTACTGCATTCCTGGTAGCTTCTTCCCTTTGATCACACACTTCTTTTGGAGTGCTTGGCACTTCTTGTATCTCTAGCTCCATTACCCTTGCTTGAAGCTGCTGAATAGCTTCGGCAAGCTTCACTTCTTGCATCTCAGTTGAATCTAGTTCCTCTTGTGCCAAGCTTGGCATAGAGAGAAGTGCTCGAGTGACTGCCTCTTTGACCAAAGTCTGATCTATGAGTAGCTTGTCCTTTTCTTCCTATATCTTCACATTGTTTTGCTCAAAATCCGCCCAAATTTAATTTTTCTCCTTCTGCGCAACTCAAATTTTTTGTAGGGCCTCCTCCTTTTCTTGCTTCAAAGTATTTTTGGCCTAATCCTTTTATTCTTTTACGTGACAAAGTCAAGACTCTATGGCATCTGCTATCCTTCATAGTTGGGCAGGCTCATCCCCCAATTCTGCAATTTTCGTCGACGAAGGTGCAGTAGGCACTATGTGGCTTGAGTGGATAGCTTGTTGTATGTCTTTGAGATCCTTCTCTAATCTATCATACATTGTTCCTTTCTTCAATTCATGTCTCTGTAGGATATCCTCTGAGGCATCTTCCACAACTGTGATGATGAGATTGACATCATCCACTGTGAGCACATTCTTTGACTGAGGCTTATTGGATCGACCCTTCTTTCTTGCTGAAGATTTATCCAGGGAAATTGATCCAGATTTTATGAGGAGAATGAAATGACTACATATTATTAATATGTGCTTAACAAAAAATAACAGAGATACAGTAAAACTAGTTTTCTATTCAATAAGGAAATAAGTTGAAACTATAAAATGCAGCAGAAATAAGCTTGCTAGAATGGTGGCGGCTTATCTCTGAGAAGAGATGTGATGGTTGTGCTCATTTGCAAGAAAATGATTACAATGAAGCTCTGAAGGCCTTATTACAATAAACAGGAATGCCAAAAATCCTATACATCCAAAAACCTAACCCTAGGAGATGAAGTGCCAAAAGTCATGTGGGCCCCGTCTGAGTAAGTTTATATCAACTTCTCGGGGTCATAACTTTTGCATATGATCAACGTTTTAGGTGTATGATAGCCCGTTGGAAAGGTATCATCGAGGAGATTATTTTTTCAAGATCAATAATGAATTTAGATATCATTGAGAAGCTCAATCTTTAAAAACCTTCATTTAGTCCCTCAAAATTGCCCTGGAAGTTAAAATTGCTAAAAAGAGTAAATTGCCAAAATTGCCAGAAAATTGTTTTGAGCTAGTTGGAAAAGGTGGGTGGCCAGAAATATCCACTTGGATCAATCCTCCCTCATTAGGAAGAAAGGTTCTCCATTGCATTGATTTCCCCCATTAGATGAGGAAATTTCTGTTGAATTTGGCCCCAGGTGAGCCACTTGCCTTGGTGTAGGAGATGACCTGCTTTGACGACTCGATAAAGCTGGATCCTTTACTATCGAGTGTCGTTGATCTATGTGTCCATAATATGATCACTAGATTCCTATTGTATGCAGTTTGGGTTGAGATATGTTGGTGTCAACAATTCTACTACGTCTAAGGTGTCTAATAATGGTGGGAAATAAAAGCGAAGGAGATCCACGTTGAACATTGGGTGCATGCCAATGAAAGGAGGAATGTTGAGCTCAAAATAATTATCCCCCACAGCCTTGGTGATGGTTTAAGACCCATAACAGAGTGAGAAAATCTTTCGATGGGGTTCTGTAAGGCATTCTTTCTGCAAGTGCAACCAAACTTTGTCATCCACCTGAAACTTATGTGGCACTTGATGTTGATCATGGCGCTGCTTGTACTTGTCATTGGACTTTTGTAGGATATATTGAACCTACTGGTAGATGTGCTGGATCCGCTTAATGAACCAGGTGGCTTTGTCAGCTTCAGTTGGAGCAGGATACGAGTCGGTTGAGGTGACTGCAAGGGGAAGTGAAACATCTATGGGACCCAATGGTTGGAATCCCAACCCCACTTGAAAGGGGTTGTGGCTGGTTGAGCTATGAAGGGATCAGTTGTAGCTATGTTGGACATAGGGAAGGCTCTCATCCCATGTGTGAGGGTGCTTTGAATTATACATGCAAAGGATATGCACAATCATTCAATTTATGACCTTGGTTTGGACATCTATATGGGGGTGGAAAGCCATGGATTTGGTGAGCTTGGTGTCCAGCAGTGACCAGAGGCTCCACTAGAATGTGCTGAGAAATCGACTGTTCCAATCTGAGACAATGGTTTGCGGGATTCCAAAATGTACCCAGAATTTTTTAAAGAAGAGCTTGGTAGTGGCCTCTACTATGATGTTCTTATTACATGAAACCATAATCGCCATCTTAGAAAAGTAATCAACAGCCACAAAAACACAGTCATTTCCCCTCTTGGCGGGCGGGATGCCCGACATGTAGTCCATTGAGATGGATTCGCATGGCCTCTCAGGAGTAGGAAGAGGGGTGTACAATTCCTGTTTCTTAGTGGTCAGTTTGACAATAACGTAGGAAGTGAAATACCTGATATACTTGTTGACCTCCTGTTGAAGTTTTGGCCAGTAGAAATGTTTATGTAGCATCACCATTGTCTTTTCAACGTCAAAGTGTCCTGCCACTTGACTCTAGTGGGCTTCCTAGATACGCTTCACTCGCTCGCTTGATGGAACAAAAATATGGCCCATACGACACAACAACCCATCCTAAAGATGGAAAATATTGACAACTACGTTTGCACCCAACATTTCATAGGTGGTGGTGAAGTCCGGGTCTGTCTCATAGATTTGGGGCCATCCAAAGGTCTCATGGCCATAAGAGTCTAGCACTGTGGTGAGTGCCACAACTGGTGGTCTACTAAGGCAATCAATGAAGTGATTAGTGATTCCTGTTTTATACTTAATGTTGAGGTGGAATTGCTGCAAGTATGTGGACCAATTTTGATGGCGATCATTATGAAATTTTTCTTGTGTCTACATGAACTGCAATGGCTTATGATTAGTGTGGATGACTGTCTCCTTCCCAAGAATGTAATGTCTCCACTGGAGGAAGGCTTGCACAATGGAGTACATTTCTTTGTCATAAGTAGGGTACTTACGAACAACATCTGATAGTGTCTCACTATGATAGGCCATGGGGTGGATGTGCTAAGTGAGAACGATGCCCACCACATAGTCTAAAGCATCTATCTTGATCTCAAAGGGTTGTCGCAAGTCTGGTAGTGAAAGTACTGGGGTTGAGCATAAGCGCTTCTTCAAATCATCAAAAACTTGTTGTTGGGACCAACCCCACACAAATTTTTCCTTACCACCACCCCTGGTTATTTAGCTGAGGGCCCATGCAATATGGGAGAATCCCAACATGAACCTGTGGTAGAAATTGGCAGGGCCCAAGAAGCTCCGAAGCTCAGTGAATGTGGTTGGGGTTGGCCATTCACGATTGACTTGGATCTTGGCTGGATTGACATGTACGCAATGTTTATCAATGATGTATCCTAGGTAATGGACGCTTTCCATGCCAAAGGAGTATTTTCCCAAGTTGGCATATAACTTGTGTTGCTACAGGGTGTGCAGAACCTGTTGAATATGATGCAAGTATTTGACCCAAGTCTTGTTGTAAATGAGAATGTCATCCAAATACACCACTACAAAAGTATTGGTGAATGGCCATAGGATATCATCCATCATCCTCATGAAAGTGGCTGGAGAATTTGTCAAACCAAAGGGCATGACCAACCATTCAAAAAGGCCTTCCTTTGAATTGAAGGAAGTTTTCCATACATCTGTCTATTCTATCGGGACCTGGTGGTAGCCAGACTTCATAAAAATCTTACTGAAGTATTTGGCCCCCATGAGTAGATCAAGGAGGTCATCGATTCAGGGAATCAGGTACCGGTTTCTGACTGTGATTTTATTCAGATCTCGGTAATCGATGTAGATTTTCCAAGTTCCATCTTTCTTCTATACCAACACGATTTGGCTCATGCAAGGTGATGAGCTGGGACTAATGTTCCCCTTATGGAGAAGTTCTTGGATCTATCGCTTGATCTCCTCATTCTCTAATAGAGAATAGCGATAGATTTTCCCATTAGACAATGGTGCACCGAGGGTAAGATCGATGGGATGCTTGACCTGACAGTGTAGAGGTACCCCGATAGGTGAGGAGAAGATATTTGAGTATTCTTCCATGACCTTATCTACTTTCTTCTGCTGTGTGGAGAGGTCAGTTGTAGAGACCTTGGATGTGGCTGTGATTTTTCCCTTATTCTGAGAGTGAATCATGAAGAAGACAAACTTCCCCATCTGAGAGATGACCTTCCTGCATTGCTTAGCAGAGATCAAGGAAATAGAACTAGGTGGGACTTCCTCGGGTATCCTGTACAATTTCCTGTTCAAAGTAATAATAACACTACGAGGCATAGACTCATATACAACATGAATTTTCCATAAATAAGGTTGGCCAAAAATAACATCACAAAATTCAAGAGGAGAAACATCACACAATACCTTGTCTTTGAAGGGCTTGATGCTGTACAATAGTCAACACTGTTGGATGACTTGGAGATCGCTTCCTTGGAGGAGCCATCCAATGGTGTAGAGTTGTGGGTGTGGCATTGTCGGCAAGGCCAACCTCTTGATGACCTCTGCTGAGATGAGTTTCTTTTGGCTACTGCTATCAATGATGAAGTGCAGTGGGGTGCCTTTTACCCACATCTGTGAATGGAAGAGGCGTTCTCCTTCTTCTGGCTTGTCTGGTTCACTAGGTTGGAGGTTGGTGGTAGAAAAGGTGGCACTTGGTTCCGCGTCAATGATCCATATTCCCTTTTCTGGTTCTAGCTTAGAGTCATAACCTGCATCTAACTCAGAGGCTTTCACTTCAGCCACCAGCGACTTCTTTTAGCGGTAATCAACAGTGTTATGCCAAGGGCTCTTATGGAAGTCACACCACTTCTCGATATCCTTCTTTGTCTTTCTGGTGTCCTTCTTTACTTGTGGCTTGGACTGGTTGTCCTAATACTATCCATATTTGCTCTATATTTTTTTCTATGGGTTGGGGCTGCCCTTTCTTGGCTTTTGTTGTGAGGGGTTCCCATGCCCAAATTTCTGTGTCTTTTGTTTGATCTTCTGCTCAATTTTGATGGCATATCGGTAGCCCGCACCCAAAGATGAGATGTCCAGAAATTCCATTTTGGTCTGGATGTATCTATGCAGAGTGTTGCGATACTTGAGCATCAGATGTCACTCTAAATCTTTGATACCCAACTTGGTGCACAAGGTATAGAAGATATTTGTGAAATCTGGCACTGCTTGGTCTCTTTCTTGCTGCAGTGTGGTCCATTTGGTATACAAGTCGTCATAACTTCTAACAAGGTAGTATTGTTCCTTAATAACATCCCTGAAGGATTCCCAGGTGGTTGTGACTGTAAATAATGAGGGTTCCTCTATTTTCTTTTGCTCATAGTAAGTTTCCTACCAATCTTTGACATGGGGAATGGATTTTCGAAGAGCAAAAGTAATATTTTCTCTATTCGAAAAGTTATGGAAAGAAAAATACCCTTCTAGTAGATTCAACCACTTATCTACAACATCTACATCTATTTGACCTTCAAATATAGAAATATCGAAGTTTATTTGTACCTTAAAGGGGGAGGCGCCTTCGCTCGAAGAAGATGCATCGCCTGTTGTTAGCCACCAAAGGATTTGTACGAAACTATCCATCATCTCATTCCTTTGTTGCGTGAGGGATTCCTCAATCAAAAATTTGAAAGGATCTCCTGTCCCGTCATATTTATTTTCTCCTGCCATGAGAGGTTGCTTGGGCATGCAAGAGCTTTTGTCCTCAAGAGAAACAAGCTCAAGACCCAACTCTTTGTACTCCGACCTCGTTGGGGACAAGCATTAAGACGACAAGGAGAAGAGCTATTTGATACCACTGATCCATATTTTATGAGCAGAAAGAAATGGCTACAGAGTAATAACATGTTCTTAAAAAAAAATAACAGAGATACAATAATAAGGAAATAAGTTGAAACTCTAAAATGCAGTGGAAACAAGCTTGCTAGAATGGTGGCGAATTATCTCTGAGAAGACATGTGACGGGTGTTCTCATTCATAAGAAGAGTATTACAATGAGGCTCTGAAGTCTTTTTTACAATAAACAGGAATTCCAAAAACCCTAGAAATCCAAAAACCTAACCCTAGGATATGAAGCACCAAAAGTCATGTGGGCCCTGTCTGGGTAAGTTAGTACATCAACTTCCCGGGGTCATAACTTTTGCATATGATCTCTGTTTTAAGCGTATGATAGCCCATTGAAAAGGTATCTTCGAGGATATTATTTTTGGGGGCTCAATCACGACTTTGGCTATCATTGAGAAGATCGATCCCGAAAAACCTTCATTTAGGCCCTCAAAATGGCCCTAGAAGTTAAAACTGCTAAAAATAGTAAATTTCCAAAAGTGCCAGAAAACTATTTTGAGCCAGTTGGAAAAGGTGGGTGGCCACCGATATCCACCTAGATCAGAAACCCTTCTCTTATGTGATGTTTTTTTTTGTGGTAAGGGTATCCTTCGGTGGTGTAACTTCACCTTTTTTTTGTTTGTCTCCTTCTTCCCCTCCTTCCTCTTGGTTTACTTCATCTCTTCCTCCTCCTACAAGTGAGTAAGGCCTACTCACCTCCGATACATTTTCCTCCTCATCAGTTTCTATGTCATGTACTTCCTCCTTTTTCTTCTTTTTCTTCATGTTTCTCTATCCATTATATTCAGTCCGGGTGACAAAAGGACTTCCGATGATGTCAGGGTCATAGAGATCTTCATCTTTGACCAATACAAGGAATTTGACTGGCCATTCTATGGTTATATCCTCCATGTATTCATCGGTCAACTTATAATACAACTTCATCTCCACCATACTTTCATCCCTGCGTGCGATGATGTAGATGAAGTGTTGGTCTACACAGAACTTTGGAATGTCGCTCCCTCCGGCATCTGCCAAGCAACAAATGCAATTAAAATTAGAAACCAACTGAAGTGAAAATCATAGCCCTAGTCCTGTGCTTTGTGATAGTCCTTCTCCAACTCATTGATGAGGTAACTCTCCCAATTCATCTACATTCCTTCGACACACTTCCCTGTGAGGTCCATGACGAACCCCATGACCTGTGTAGAACAGTTCTTTCTAACAAGCTTGCCCACTATAAGATGACAAGCTAGGCGTATTGCACCATCCTGGATGGAGGCTACCTTGTAGCCTCACTTTCCTTTCTCAACATATTCGTAGTCTTCGTTTATACGTTGTGCCAGGGAAAGATATGCAACCTTCCCTCGGTAGTCATATGGTGAGGTGGATTAGTGTCGGATCCATGTTAATATTATGGTAGCTGCGGGAGGTATTTACCCCATGTGTGAACTTGACGAGAATAGAAGACTCCAGAAAGCAAGAGAAACCCTAATGAGTTGGATAATAACCCTAGAAGCCTTGTTGGCTCAAGAAGAAAATTTATATTAGGCTATTAGCCTCCAAGAGAAGAAGTCGGCCAGAATTAATAATAATATACTGAACAGACACATACCCAGAAAGAGAAGTCAGCCCCAGTAAACTGGCAGGATTAGTATAAATAGAGGGTGCCAGTTCTCATTTGTCATATCTCAGGACTGCAGTTTTCCCAGTTGGTGCGCACTGCAGTTGCATTCTGGTTCGCAGGTTTGGAGGAGGGTTGCAAGTGCAGGTGCAACAGCAGCTAGTTTCAGTATTGGCTTGAATATCTCTTAACTAGGGTTTGGAACATATGACCAGTCTTTTGTGTTGCGCTATCCTTGGGGAGAGATGCGTGTTGAACACACCGTGCTACTGAGAGGGGGGGGGGTGAATCAGTAGCATAGACAATTAATCCTTTTTAACTTTATC
>CBVK0100581411.1:0-11623 GCA_900067695.1 Picea abies
TTTCAAATCCATGTGGAGTACATGAAAGTTACCATCAAACGTACTGTAATTGATGAAGGTGATTCCACATCCGTGATGTATTTAGCTTGTTGGAAATCCATTGGATCTCCACCCCTATCTCAATCCATGACTATGTTGACTGCATTCGAGGGGAATTCTTTTAGAACCTAGAATATCCTTTCCATTTTTTTAGTCCAGTTAGGTGGAAAGACTGTTGAGGTCAAGGTTGAGGTGGTTGATGTGCCTATCAACTAAAATCTACTACTAGGGCGTAATTGGAATTATGATATGACAATTGTTGTTTCATCAATTTTCCATGTTCTATGCTTTCCTCACGAAGGAAATATTGTGACGACCGACCAATTTTTATTTGTGCATCCTGGTCTTAATGCATCGGTAGGAAGTTCGGTCCCCATTATTGATAATTCTCAGTAGGAAAATGAGAATATTGGTGTCGGGATGTATTCCTCCTTGATGGGTACTTTTGATTTCATGACACCAATTTCTTACATTAATTCCATATTCGGTGAGTCTTAATTGTCAATGAGGTATGTTCCTTTTCATACTTCTTATTTCAACGACCCTTGGAACCTACCTTCCCTGACTATGTCTTACGAAGGTCATTCACACATCAGGATGGAAATTTCATTGTCCATAGTAGAATTTGTCTATTAGGCTATTCTAGAAGCTACTGCTGACCCAGATCCTTTCTCCTCACGAAAGGACGAGGTGGATCCTATTTTAGAGACCATATGGGCTGTCTAATCATCTTGTTCACATGATTACCTTGACAATACTTCACCATTGGATGAATCCATCTTAGAGGCCATGTCTGGTCATGATAGGCCTTGGTACAATATGCATCATTGATCCTATTTTCTCCTGGAGCTTGTTAGGATTGAACATGATGAGTTTAGGTCCACCTTGAGTGATATGGTGGGTCACACCATTGTTCTGTTAGATGCATATGGTATTTATGCCAAAGGAAACATGGCAAACATTTCTCCTACCATCGTGATCGACATCTCTCAAACCCTTGGTAAAATTGAAAATGTATATATCAGTGTAGATTGTTCTTGTGAGGAAATTCAGATCTATACCGATCTCTTCAAAGAATTACAAGATGTATTTGCTTGGTTGTACAAAGATATGCTAGGGATCGACCCCAACATTTTCAAACATGAAATTAAAACTTATCCAAATGATAAACCTATTCAAAAACATATTATAGTTGTTAATCCTAGGAAAGCCCCCACTATTAAATCAGAGGTGGAGAAGTTTCTCAATGTTGGCTTCATCTATCTGGTTCCCTTGACTGAATGGGTGTCCAACCCTATTCCCATAGATAAAAATAAAGGAACCGTCCATGTACATATGGATTTTAGGGACCTAAACAAATAATTTCCTAAAGATAACTTCCCCACTCCTTTTATTGACCAAATTATCGACGAGTGTGTGGGAAGCAAAGTTTTTTCCTTTATGGACAAATTTTTGGGTTATAATTAAATTCAGATCAAACCCAAGGATCAACACAATATGATGGTTATTTGTCCTTAGGGTACCTTTGGATACCAAAAAATTCCTTTTGGTCTTAAAAACGTCAGATCGACCTTTCAATGTGCCATGACCTTTTCATTTCACAATCTTAAGCATATTGTCAAAGCTTACTTAGATGATATCACTGATCACTCTCACAAGAGTGTAGATCACTCAACTCACCTTTGACTAGTATTTAAGAGATGTCATTATTATCACATTTGGTTGAACCCTCACAAGTGCATATTTTGTGTTAGGTATGGTCGTCTTTTAGGATTCATAGTTTCTGAGCATGGGATCACAGTGGATCCTATGAAGGTTGAGGAAATAATTCAGTTGCCTCCCCCATGAAAAATTTGATAACTTTAGGGTTTAAAGGGGAAGGATAAATTCCTGCATCATTTCATAGTTAACTATGCCAATATAACTAAAGGTTTCATGCATATTTTGAAGAATGACACTCCATTGATATGGGATGAGCGAGCCTAGGAATCCTTGATCCAGATTATTTTTGGCATGAAATGAGAGTAGATATATAATAAAGAAATGTACAGAGATATCTCAAATATCCAATAATATAATAGAAATATATCAGAGATGCAACCATAAACACAAAGATACAGTAATACACAATTTCTATTAATGAGGGAAAAATACAAAATTTTAGAAATAGAGAGTGAAAGACTCACTAGAATGGTGGAAGCTTATATCTGAGAAGAGATGTGAAGACTACTCACATTTGCAAGAATACAGATTACAATGAGGCTCTAAATTCATTTTTAACATAAAGAGAATCCAAAACCCTAACCCTAGAAGATGAAAAGTCAACAATGTTTTGGACCCTGGTTTTTGGTAGTTTGGTGTATCAACTTCCCGGGGGCATAACTTTGGCATACAATCTTCGTTTCGGGTGCATGATAGCTAGTTGGAAAGGTATCGTCAAGGATATTAATTTTGGGGACTAAATTAAATCCTTTGGCTATCATTGAGGTGCTTGATCCGGAAAAAAATTCATTTAGGCCCTGAAATGGCCTCGAAAGTTTAGGAACTGAAAACCTGCTAAAAATAGTAAGTTGCCAGAAGGTTGTTTTGTTCTAGTTGGAATAGGTGTGTGGCCACTGATATCCACCTAGATCAATGAGGTTCATCATCGATGAACTATACAAAATACCATATATTGGTCATCTTGGTTATCATAAGATGATCACAAGCCACTAGGAAAATATTTTATTGGCCTGGACTGAAAAAGGACATCGATGATTACTAAGATAAGTGTCTAGAATGTCAGCAGGTTAAGGTAGAGCACCAACATCCAGCAAGGTTGTTGCAGCCCCTACCAATCCCATAATGGAAATGGGAAACCATCTCCATGGACTTCATCATAGGGTTACCAAAATCAACCAAACAGAATGACGCCATCATGGTAGTTGTGGACAAATTGAGCAAGGTTGCTCACTTCATTCCTGTCAAGTAAACTTGTAAGGAAATAGATATTGCCAGTATTTTCATGAAATAAATATTTAGACTGCATGCCATGCCTAAGGAAATCATATCTGACAGAGATACAAAATTTACTTAAACCTTTTGGAAATCTCTATTTGTTGGCTTTGAAACTAAATTTATATTTAGTATAGCCTATCACCCTTAAACTGATGGACAGATAGAGAGAGTAAACCAAGTTTTAGAGGAAATGTTAAGGATACATGTGATGCATCATCCCAAGAAGTGGGAAGACTACCTACCACTGGTATAATTTTCCTACAAAAATGGCTATCACGAGTCATTGAGCATGAGCCCTTTTAAGGCCCTCTATGGTAGATAATGCAAGATTCCAATCAGTTGGGATAACGTAGTAGACAGAATTACAATCAAGCCAGGTTTGCTAAAATAAATGGAGCAACAATTAGTTAAGATAAAACAGAATCTGGAAATAGCTCAATATAGGTAGAAAAGCTATGCAGACAGAAAAAGGACTCCTAGAGAGTTCAAAGACGAGAATCATGTGTATCTCAGAGTTCGACCTAGGAAAAGCTCCTTGAGAATGGGAGCATGTGCCAAGCTAGAACCTCGGTATTTTGGAACCTTTGAAATTTTGGATAGAGTGGGACCTATAGCATACACATTTTCACTTCCTTCCACATTGAAGGCACATAATGTTTTCCATGTTTCGTTACTAAAGAAATATGTACATGATTTTAATCCTATAATTGATTGGTTTGTGATTCAGGTGGAACCAGAGGGAGAATTCCTTCCAGAACCATAATGCATAATAGACAGGAAGGAAATCCCACTCAAGAACAGAACCATTGCACACATCAAGGTGCAGTAGAAACACTTTGGTCCAAATGAAGCTACATGGGAAATGGAGGATGCCATGAAACATGCATACCCATTTATGGGAAATGGAGGATGCCATGAAACATGCATACCCATTTTTTTTTACTTATGTACATACAGAGCACATTGGCAGGTAGAATGTTGAGGATGATGTTCCTTTAAGGGGGAGGGGATTGTAATACCCTTGTTTCCCCCAGCTTGTAAATATAAATATAACTTGCCAAAAGACTATGGTAGACTAAATATGTGTGAATGCTGGATTTGATGAACCTTTTGTTATAAAAGGTAATGTATGTATCTTTGTTATTAATTAAATAGGGATAGTGGATAATGTTGCATAATTGTTGAAAGGGGGGATTTCCAATATAGATCATGATGATATGAGAGAGATGATGAGGGGAACTAGAAATGATTGAGATGGCCCCCACCAAACCAATACCTAAATGGATTTAATTTCTCAGACATAGAACAGTCATCTGACCTATAAATGAATTACAAGTCAAGATGGTAGTTGGAAAAGCCTCCTCAAGAGTTAATAAGGAGATGGAGCAGTGTACACATATGTAAGGATTCCAAACCTGACCATGAGTTGGGGGTTTGGACCCACACAATATTTCAGAGAAAGAAAAGAAAGGAAGTGATTCATGGGCAGAGGCAGATCTATGAGGAAGAATAGTTGAGAGACCGATATCCAGAAAAGAGAAGAGTGCTTGCAACTCTCTCATTTCTCAAAGGAGAACTAAGAAACAAACTTGTTCTGGGTGCAAGAAGTTGTTGGCAGTGTTTTCAGTCCAACCTGGTAAACGGGGATAATGAGTGACTGTGGATGTACTCATTCCAGACCTCCTTGCTTGCTACATCAAAAATCATTTGATAAGTTCTTGTGGGAAGAGGAGAGTAACCTTTGTCTCTGTCTAATGCGGAGCAAGAAGAAAGAGCCTCTCTCAGAGCATCATGGTCTAGCTAGGGGGTGGTTAGTGGTACATCCTTTCAAGAGTGGTTGTGCCTATGGTTGGGTGGAAATACACACCCCTTTCAGCAGTTGCTTCACGATTCTAGTTTTCTGATAAGTATTTTCACACTCGGTGTACTAGAATTGAAATGATGTTTGAATATACATGTTTATGGCTAGAACCTGTATTGAGTGATTAAGTTAGAAATGTTTATTGCCTCTCTGTGAACCCATGCTCTGGTATGGTATTATGTTTTCCTTAGATTAGCAGCTAGAGATTTATGGGATGTGGGCCTGTAAGAGATTCAGGGTAGGGTTAACTAAAATGCTTAAGTACTACCGACCTCTCAAAATTACCTTCATGGGAAGACTAAGTTTGAATTCTTTGGAAGGAGGGTGCCTCCCTCAGACCCTTCATCTATATGACCGAGGGATCACACCTAGGGCATTGACCAATTCACAGCTAAGATTTAAGCATGTGCATCCCACATGAATTTTCGAAGGACCCATACAACCAAGGTCCAAGAACCCTGCGCTAGGCCCGAAAGGAGGTAATCCTTTTTGACTTCGGAACTATGGGAGTTTGAACCTCCAAGGTGTTATGACCTTACCACTTTTGAACTGGTAGAAGGAAAATTGTTGTTATGGTTACCCATGAGATCAATCAACATGTGGCAATATCCCTAATTGTGACAGATGGACTTGTCCCACCATTAAACCCTGACCCATTTACCAATTGTGAAGTAACATAAGTTGTATATCCAAGAGTATTTGGTAGTCCCCTGATCGTTGGATCTTCGTCGAGGTAAGTTCAAGGAATCTCTGAATTTCAGAGTCATGAATTGATCTGAGCCATGGATCTAGGGGGTTCATTGAGAACCCCTATTAACCGTCTGATCAACCAGTTGAGGGACTCGCGTATAGCACTTCGGCAAAGTCATACTTTGAGAGAACAGAGTTGCTACAATGCCAAAAATCCTGAAGGCCAGAGCTATGAACTAACACGAACCATATATCTAGGGACGCCTCAGGATCCCTCCTAGTCATTGGATCCATGTTGCAGTCAATTCGGCGTTGACCACTCCACGAGAAAGGGGGTCGTAAATGAGCGAAAACCTCTGAACACCAAACTCATGAAGTCATGTGAGTCATAGATATGAGGACGTTGCAGGTTTGTTCCCTATCGTTAGATATAGACCGTGGTCAACCCGGCATTGACCACTCCGGGAGCAAGGAGGAATTCACACAACGGATTCCCCCAAACATCAAAGTTACAAAGTAATGAAGGCCGTAGATCAATGGATCTATGTGGATGCTTCTCGACCATTAGATCTAAGGGCATCAGAAAGCTATCAGTCTAGAGTGGCGTTGCATACTGACGTCACCCAGGGTGATGTGGACCCATGTTTGATATGCCATGTGTCACCTAGATTTGTATGTTTCGAATACCCTCCATGCCCATTAGAATGTGACATGTGTCACCCATAGAAGGGGCCACGTGTTATTTTTTCCTTATCGTGTGTCACCCCCTAGTACGTATTCACTTGGCTTAATGGAAGGTGGAGTACTCGGGACCCACCTGTCCTTGCCTATGCATTTAATAGACCACCACGTGTAAGGGTGGACCCTTCGACAGTCTAGGACTTCGGGACTCTGGAGGTTTGTGGTGCAGTATCATAGATAAACTGAAAGGCCCGAAGGCTAGAGCCATGTCGAGATATCTCAAGCTCCTTCGGGAGTTCGGGATTTCAAGACTCTAAAGGATTTGCACGGAGAAAGGAAAAAGGGGCGTTAAGTGTTGAACTATCAAACCCTGAACTCCCCTATAGATTATGTGTTAAATGAGGATTAAGTCCCGTCATTGGATCAGATGATGGATGGACCTCTACCATGGATGTAGGAATCTAGGGATGGTACGAATGAGATGGACCCACGTGGGCGCCATGTGGTCCTTGACTAATAACACTTGAAGAGATTTGGGAAGCAATAAATTGCAATCCAGAGCTCATATTTGAGCCTGATAGCAGTCATTGGAAAGGTATGATTTAGTAGAAAAGGATGAAGACATTGGAAAGAAGATTCGATATTATTAAGGTAAAAAAAAATTTGATGCCCCATTCCTAGAAAGGGTACTTAAGGGTTAGGTGTGTTACTTTTTTTGGAACATAAAGATAACATTATAAGTCAACAACAACCTTTCCATGTTCTTAGTGATCCTAGGGTTCTCTATATGGATAATTTTATTGAGGTTGAAATGCATGATAAGGAAAATAATCAGGTTGTTTCCATTTGTTCTGAGAATGATCTTTCTTTTGAAAATTTAGAACAAGAAAAATTAGCATTTGAAAAAAAGGATACAGTGAAGAAAGAAGCTTGTACGTTACTCTATACTTGTGAATGGGAAGGAACTATAGACACAGGATGTCCTTTTATTTTTATAGATCAACAAGTGGTATTCATACATATTCTTCAAGATCCTTTTTCATTTCTGTTGGAAACATCAAAGAAAGAGAACTTTATGAGTTGCCCAGAATCAGTCAGTGGAATTGGTTCTTCAAAGTGGATGAGTTTTTAGATTGGATTTAATTTTTAGTTTTAATTTCCATTAAGAAGGGGTATGCAAGGAATTCAATCAATAGACAAGGTCCTTGCATGGTTGCACTGGATTTTTTATTTCACCTGATCAAACATCTGAGGGATCTAGTTAGAAGTGGGGGAATAAACTCATCATATGAGAATTTTTTGTTTCTTTTAGTTTCTTGGTTTAAATTAGATCAAAAATAAGACTACGTAGCCCAATGGATAATGCACTAGAACTGAAATGTTCATTGCATCTCATAGGGAGAATTCCATCCCTTGTGGAGCCAATGTTATCACATGAAATGTTCATGAGTAAAAAACTTATAACCTTAGTCCATGCAAGAGTCTCAGTGTCATGATATTGTTCGTCATCATATGCATTTTCTCAAAGGGGATATCTCATCATATTTAGCACATTAAATTCATTATGATTTTTAGGATTGTGTCAATGAACAACTCTAACAGTTTGAATGGAGCGTTCTACTAGAGTTTGAAAACTAGTCCTGCGAACTTGTTGTAGTAGATGAAACGGATTCGATGTTTCCATCTAAGTCCCACTCAAGTTCATGAGACACCAGCCCAATTTTAGACACACCAAGTACTCCTTTTTTGATTACATGTGTCTCAAATGGTTGATTGAAAATGTAAAATTGTTGTATATTGTTCTTGCACTGCAAATTGTTAAATGAGCTATGTGTTGCCAACTCTCTGCACCATTAAACCCATAGCTTTGGTGTCCTAAACCTTGGCCATTTTCAATATTGTTATCCCAGAAGGTCATATTATAGTTTCATCTTGAAAACAGTAGCATTATCCACTACCAAATCTACGCTGCAAACTGTGCATTGCGAACTGGTGCTACGAACTAATTTCCTATAGCGGCTTTCTCTGGTGTTTTCATCATAACTTTTGAATAATGATCTGTGTTCTTTTGAAATTTGGTGTGGAGAAGCACCATATTACCATTGAATTTATTCCAAAAATTCATCCCGACTGATTTCGTATTTTTGGATAAAATTTAAAATCATCACCTATAGGAAAGTTCACAGTGCATGTTGTCAAAGGTGTTGCAAACTATAACAATTTGATAAATTCGAGCTGTGGGAGGGCTGCCAATTGTCAAGGAGGGTTCAAATGACTTCTAAAATATCATTTTGATGATAAAGGACACCTACACCTAATATTTATCTCCATTAAAACCTCATTCAGTGAGTTGGCAATAGATTTATTAATGACTTCCAACAACTTCCTAAAATTTAGCAGCTTGTTGGATTTTTGTCTCTTTGACTATTTCCACCTATCTCCAAGGCCCAAAATCCAATGAAAGAGATGGGTTGTGACATCCTAAGAATATTTTGGATGTAATTTTATATTTAATGAAGGAGGGTGTAGAGAGGGTTGTATTGAGAGGCTTTTCTTTATGTTTTCATATAACTTTGTAAATGATATGCAGTGAAGATTCCATATTCATAATCAATTGATGGCCAGATTTTCTATTTGATATCATATATTTCCTTCTCTCGGGTTCATATGTCTATGGTGAATGCTTTTTTGTATATGTTTGTTGGATTCATATCAGTGAATGATTTACTGTATGTATTATTACAAGTACTTGTTCTGAACTTTTATCTTTTGGTTGAGAGGTTCTTAGCTAAGTGATATTTCTTCCAAGTATATGTTTTAGGTTACCTGAAGTTATTTAAAGATATATAATTTCCTTCATATGATAATACTCTTGCTCACCACTACCAAATTTTTCACTGGTCAGAGAATTGTGCATGCCTAGATTTCTATGTTGTGTTTCACTCATTGTACGAAAGTATTTTGAATACTTGTATCCATTCGTACATCCTTCATCAAAACCAATTTTCAAATAACCTTTTTCAAACTATTGATGGGTATTATAATTTCTCTTTAGTAGTCTAAGAGAAACTCCTAGTGATAAAAAAGTGTTTCAGATCCAATGAAACCAATGGTTTTTCCATCTGAGTCCCAATTTGATTTTTATCGTGAGTTCCAACTCGCCTCCTCAAACCATTCAAGGACATGTTGATATGGAAATGAAGGGAAACACAAGGAAATGAAAAGCAAGGCAAGGAAAAGCAATCAAATGCAAGACATGATAAGGCTAAGCATGGAAATACATTGCAAGGCAAGGCAAGGTCTAGCTCTAGGTCTAGGCATAGATAAATCCTATTAATTATGATAATCCATGTTTCACAATTATGAAGATACATTAGATATATGAATAAAGAGAACTTATGTTATGATATTGAAATTATGAAGCAAGTAACTTTATCTAAGATATATGAGATAACAAGTTGTATAATTACATGCTTAATGAATACTTTGATTGTAATTTTTACGTATTAAAATTGTTCATTTAGTAAAAGCAATATTTACGTATTAAACTTGTTCATTTAGGTGAGGTATGGAAATTGAATGCAAGGCATGGCATTGAAAGGCATGGTATGGAAAGGCATGGCATGGAAAGGCATACCTTACCATACCATACCATGGTATGGCAAGGCAAGGCATACCATACCATAACAGACCACACCATGCCAAGGATACCATACCATAGCATGGCAAGGCATACCATACCATACCATACCATACCATGCCAAGGATACCATACCATACCATACCATACCAAGGCAAGGCAAGGCATACCATGGCATGGAATGTCATGGCAAGGCAAGGCATGCAAAGGCGAGGCATGGCATGGCATGGCATGGCAAGGTAAGGTATGGCATGGCATGGAAAGGCAATGCATGGTATGGCAAGGCATGGCATGGAGAGGCATGGTATGGAAAGGCATGGTATGGCATGGTATGGAAAGGCATGGTATGGCATGGCAAGGCAAGGCATGGAAAGGCATTGCATGGAAAGGCATGGTATGGAAAGTAATTGTATGGAAATACAAGGCATGACAAGTGAATGTAAGGCATGGAATTGCAAGTCATGGTATGGAAAGGAATGGCATGGAAATGCATACCATACCATAGCATGGAAAGACAAGGAATACCATACCATAGCATAGCATGGCAAGGAAAGGCATACCATACCATACCATGCCAAGGATACCATACTATGGCATGGCAAGGAAAGGCATACCATCCTATACCATACCATGTCAAGGCATGGCATGGCATGGAATGGCAAGGCAAGACAATGCATGACATGGAAAGAAAAGGAAACTCAAGGCATGGCATGGTAAGGCATGGAAAGGAAAGGAATGGCATGGTAAGGCATGGCATGGAAAGACAAGGCATGGCATGGAATGGCATGGAAAGGAAAGGCATGGCATGGCATGGCATGGCATGGTATGGCATGGCATGAAAAGGAATGGAAAGGAAGCAAAAGGCATGGCATGGAAAGGAATGGTATGGAAAGGCATGGCATGGAAAGGCAATGCATGGCATGGCAAGGCATGGCATGGTATGGAAAGGAATGGTATGGAAAGACAAGGCATGAAAAGTGAATGCAAGGCATATAATTGCAAGACATGCTATGGAAAGACAAGGCATGGTAAGTGAATGCAAGGCATAGCATTGAAATACATGGTATGGAAAGGCATGGCATGGAAAGGCATACCATACCATGTCATAACATGACAAGGCAAGGCATACCATACCATACCATGGCATGGCAAGGAAAGGAATACCATACCATTCCAAGGATACCATACCATAGCATGGAAAGGAAAGGCATACCATTCCATACCATACCATGGCATGGAGAGGAATACCATACCATACCATTCCAAGGATACCATAGCATACCATACCACACCAAGGCAAGGCATACCATACCATACCATACCATAGCTTGGCATGGAATGGAAATGCAAGGAAATGCAAGGCATGGCATGGCAAGGCATACAAATGAAAGGCATGGCATGGCAAGGAAAGGAAAGGAAAGGCATCGCATGGCATGGCAGGGCAGGGCAAGGCAGAGCAGGGAAAGGAATGGCATGACAATGCATGGTATGGAAAGGCATGGCATGGTATGGAAAGACATGGCATGGCAAGGCATGGTATGGAAAGTCATGGTATGGCATGGAAAGGCAAGGCATGGCATGGCATGGCATGGCATGGTATGGAAATACAAGGTGTAATATACCAGATATAAAAAGTATGCAAAACAGAAATAAAAAGCTAGAAATGGCATAATAACAGTAATATAACCAGCATAATCTCCACAATAACACATAAA
>CBVK0100581412.1:0-11623 GCA_900067695.1 Picea abies
TGGGAGGAATGTGGAAGGTCTGTTTGCAGTTGGTGTCTTCTATTCAAAAGATAAGTTCCAATCTGTGTGTTAACTTATAATTGTAGTAATATTTATGAAATTGTTGTCATGGGTTTATGTTATTTATGCTACATGTATAACTTTGTTATGATTGTGTATAATTATGTTATGAATGTTTATTTAATCATGCTTTACAAAATAATTAAATGTGTTAATTAGTGATAGATTTTAATCAGACCGATTTTAGTGGAATTGTTGGTAATATGGTATCAGAGCTGATGATAAGGGAAGTTAGGTGGAATGTGACTGGTCTGGGTGGTCGGGTATGTAATAAATTGGTATCAGAGAAGTTTTATTAATGGGTTATGTTATAAATTGGTATCATAGAAAGAAAGTATTAAGTGGAATTACCTAGAAGGACGTTGGGGGTGTTACAATATGGTATTAGAGAATTGACAAAGTGTGTCAAAGAGTAGCATGTCTCGGCCTGGGAGGCAGGGTATGTTACAATATGGTATAATAGCATTGATAGAGTGTGTCAAGGAGTAGCATGGCCTGACCCAGGAGGCAGGGTATGTTACATATAGATTCATTTTTTTTTTTGCTACACCATTGGACGATTTTCTTCCTTTAATTCGAGCTACAATTTGCACTACTTTCAAATCCAATATCAAGGTAATTTGTTCAACAATAATGTTTTTATGATCTATAGAACTATGCCTTTATAAATTTGAATTATGGAACTATGACCTATAGAACTATGACCCTAGGAACTATGCCCTTCAGAACTTTATGACCTATGGAATGACCTCTGAAACTATGACCTCTAGAACTGTGACCCCAGGAACTATGACCTCTGGAATTTTGACCTCGAGAACTATGACCCATGGAACTATGACCTCTAGAACTATGCCTTTTGGAACTATGACTTGTGGAACTATGACCTCTAGAACTATGACCCCAAAAACTATGACCTATGGAACTATAATCCATGGAACTATGACCTATGGAACTACACCCTTTGGAACTTTGAACTTTGGAACTATGACCTCTGGAACTATGAACTCTAGAACTACACCCTCTGGAACTTTGACCTCTCGAACTGTGACCCCGAGAACTATGACACGTTGAATTGTGACCCTAGGAACTATGATCCATGGAACTGTGACCTCTGGAACTATGACATATGGAATTATGACCCCGGGAACTATGACCTATGGAATTATGACCCCAGGAACTATGACATGTGGAACCATGACTTATGGAATTATGACCCCAGAAACTATGACCTTTGGAATTGTGACCCTAAGAACTATGACCCATGTAACTATAACCTTTGGAACTACACCTTTTGGAACTTTGAACTCTGGAACTACTCCCTTTGTAACTATGACTTGTGGAACTATGACCCTGGGAACTATGACCTCTGGAATAATGACCTGTGAAACTATGACCCCAACAATTATGACCTCTCGAACTATGACTAGGTTATAGCTCCACAGGTCATAGTTCTTGATGTTATAGTTCCTTAGATCATAGTTACCAAGGTCAAAGTTCCCAAGGTCACAGTTCCAGAGGTCAAGTTTTTTGAATTCATAGTTTGAGAGGTCAAAGTACCATAGGTCATATTTCTTGGGTCATAGTTCTAGAGGTCAAAGTTCTACAGGTCATAGTTCCAGAACCTAGGAACTATGACCTATGGAACTATGACCCTAGGAACTACAACCTATGGAAATATGGCCCTAGGAACTATGACTTGTGGAACTATGAACTATGGAACTATGACTTGTGGAACTATGACCTATGGAACTATGACCTGTGGAACTATGACCTTGTGGAACTATGACCTATGGAACTATGACCTGTGGAACTATGACCTGTGGAACTATGACCTATGGAACTATGACCCTAGGAACTATAACCTATGGATCTATGACCTATGGAACTATGACCCTAGGAACTATGACCCTCGGAACTATGGCCTGTGGAACTATGACCCCAGTAACTATGACTGGTGGAACTATGACCCCGTGAACTATGACCTATGGAATTATGAATTCTAAAACTATGAACGGTGGATCTATGACCCCAGGAACTATGACATATGGAACTATGACTTGTGGAACTATGACCTATGGAACTATGATCCCAGGAACAATGACCTGTGTAATTATGACCTCTGGAACTATGACCCCAGGAACTATGACCTATGGAACTATGACTAGGGCGTAGTTCCTGGGGTCGTAGTTCCACACATCAAAGTTCCAGAGGTCATAGTTCCTGTGGTTAGTTCCCCTAGTCACAGTTCCACGGGCCATAGTTCCAGAGGTCATTGTTATAGAGGTCATAGTTCCATAGGGCATAGTTCGAGAGGTCATAGTTCCACAAGTGATAGTTTCATAGGTCATAATTCTTGGGTTCACAGTTCCACATGTCATAGTTCCACAAGTGTAGTTCCAACGGTCATAGTTCCACAGTTCATAGTTCCATAGGTCATAGTTCATGGGGTCATAGTTCCACTGGTCATAGTTCTAGAGTTCATAGTTCCATTGGTCATAGTACCACAAGTCATAGTTCCAAATGTCATAGTTCCACATGTCAAAGTTCCAGAGCTCATAGTTCCACAAGTGATAGTTCCTTATTTCTCTCTAAGATCCTTTCACGACCAAAAACCCAAAAAAAACCCTAACTCGAAAATAAGAAACGAGATACAAAATGAGCTTAAGTGTGTGAATAGGTAGATCAAATAATGAATATTGAACAAGCTTCAAATGTGTTTAACTTAGACCAATGTTCTCATTCATATGAGAATATTTTGCCTGGAAATTGAAAGGTAGATCTTGCTCAATAAACCATAAAACCATGAGATGTGGAAATTGAAAGGTAGATCTTGCTCAATAAACCATAAAACCATGAGATGTTATAAAAGTGTTAAATATGTATCCCATTACACAATGACAATGGACATATGGAACTATGACCTATGGGTTCCATCAACATCGCCACATCTCAAACCCTAAGCCTCACCTATATCTAGTGTAGAGACCCCATATCCCTCTCTAGGAACTGGTTTATCTTAGTCTTCAACCACTCAAAAAACCCAAAATCATTTTTCCCCTTTTGTTCTTTTTCTTATTTGTGATCTAGGGTTTATCACATTTATCCTTAGGTCTAGATTGTTTGAGTTTCATTGGTATATCTTTTATTAAATCCATGCTAACATTTTTTCAAAGAACATTCTTCTAGTTGGAATTCAATAGGGTTTGGATCCAATTTTATTGCCTATCTTTTGATCTAGCACTTTGTATGTTGAGGCATCTTGAAAAGAAATGAATCCAAATATCTTTTGGATTCCCTAATGTATCTCTTTTCCTTGGAACATTTGCATCAAATGAATTATAACTAGACCCTTTGTCACATTCTCATGCAACGCTTTGGATGAGTAGTTTTCTATAACATCTCAAAAGGGGTCCAATGAACTATGACTAGTGGAATTATGACCCCCAAAACTATGACTTGTGGAATTATGACCCCTGGAACTGTGACCCTAGGAACTCTGGCATGTGGAACTATGACCTTTGGAACTGTGACCCAAGAACTATGACCCATGGAACTATAACATCTGGAACTACGCCCCTTGGAACTTTGAACTCTGGAACTGTGACCTGTGGAACTATAATCTCTGGAATTATGCCCCTTGGAACTTTGAACTCTAGAACTATGACCTGTGGAACTATGACCTCTAGAACTATGACCCATGGAACTATGACCTATGGACCTATAACCTGTGGAACTATGACTTATGGAACTATAACCTCTGGAACTATTACCACTGGAACTGTGACCCTAGGAGCTATGAACCATGCAACTGTGACCCCAGAAGTTCATGAGTGAAAGGATGATGCTGTATTATCATTCCAATTGTCGCAATATTCTTCAGTGGTGGTCGAGAGAGCATGTTTGTTAGTCTATTCATGACTCCTTTCTTGAACTTAATCAATAAGTGGAATAATTGCAAGAAACCTAACAACTTTTAATGCCTCACCCGTTGCATCTTGTTCTGACTTCATATATACTGAAGGGGTTGATGATCCATGTGTATGATAGTCTCTTTTTACAAGAGTTAAAGTTCCCACTTCTTCACTGCTTGTACAATCATAAAGAGCTCCTTATCATACGTGGGGTAGTCAAGTATTTCTCCATGGAACAACTATGAATGGTAGCACACATGCCTTCCTCCTTGCATGTTTATTGCTCCTAATGTTTATCCACTAGCATTAGTATCTATCTCAAAATGTTGTTGCACATTTGGAATGGATAAGACAGAGGCATCACTTATTTCTTCTTTAGGTATTCAAATGTTATTTGTTGTGTCTTACCCCAATGAAATCTCTTTCGTTTGGCGATTACGACCTGCAATGGTGTTGCTAATATGGATAAGTTTAGAATGAATTTCCTAAAATACTGAGTTGATCCCATGAAACTTGAAGACATGAAATATTTTCATGCTCTGCTAAATTATTTTTCCCAAGTCTCTATCAAATATGAATGAGTTTAATTTTTCTACCTTCTTGGCCTTGGAGGGTTTGAATCCTCCTAGTCCTAGCTCCCCTAGAGGGAAGTGACCTCTCGTCAAGGGTATACTTGAGGAGGCTTCTTGATTTCTAGTGTCCACTAGGTCATTGTCTTGCACCTATTCTTGATCCTTCTCGTCTTCCTCTTATTTTCTTTTCTTCTCTTCCTCTTATTTTCTCTTCTTGTCTACCTCTACTACTACTATTGTAATTCCAGCTTTCCTTTTCTTCTTTTCCTCTTTCTCTACCTTTTCTCTAGTTTCTTCTTCTTGTTTCTTATTTATTTCCTCTTCAGATCTTGTTGCTTCCTACTACTAAAATTTTCCTTTATGTTGAGCAATGCTCTTGATGTTGAAGATTACTTCATCATTATTCAGAGCTCTATTATGAATTTATTCATCCTTCCAAGTATCAGATTCATAATTCCATATGTACTTGCAGACATGACAATATTTGTTGATGATATTTAGGGGATGATTCCTTCAGAATATTTCCTCCCCAAAATGGAATGCAATCGGGGTGTCATCCACTGCCTATACTTCCTTGACATATTTGAAACAATAGGAACCTAACTAGAATAGCATGGGTGGCCAGGTTAGCTTTTTATCTCTAGCAAGAGTCGCACCTACTCCATTCATCAATGTATGATATGATACTTCATGCAAAACAAGTTTATCAAGGATAACTCTAGGAAGAATATGAGGAGATTTGGTTGCACCATATACTCGAATATATGTCCCATTTTTCATCATGAACCAATCTCCTATCCTCTCCACTACAACCATTGTTTTTTCTAACATGCAAGGTGCAAGAGCACAAAACAATAACTAGTATAAGGGAATAAGAAATTTCTTGCATATTTTGTGGCAGTGTATGTAATATTTGTGTTCCCATAGATCTTGGAAATAAAAGTGAATGGGAGGGCCATTTGGATACCATCCCCAACCCATCTCAGGATAAGCGTTTACCATGAACATTACATCTAGTAAATAGGGTGACATATGGAAACTTGGATGTTTCCTAGGAGCAATGTGTTTTGCAACTAATATAGTCTCTTCCAAGGTGGAAGAGAGGATGTATTCCCAATTAAAAATGGATCTGGTGGTGGTGATAGAATGGATCAGGGGCACCCATAAAACTCTGAATTTATGAGCATCAACTTCTCCATGCAATCTGCAAAGCATAGCTACTACATACTAATAGGGTCTTCTAAGCATCTTTGTAGGGTAATTGTTGGATGACCTAGTCTT
Source organism: Picea abies (assembly GCA_900067695.1). Lineage (NCBI taxonomy): Eukaryota > Viridiplantae > Streptophyta > Pinopsida > Pinales > Pinaceae > Picea > Picea abies. The sequence goes on from CBVK0100581412.1 coordinate 5,825, forward strand.
GAATTTATTGTCTGGGGTCCACCATTTATTCGTGAAATATATGGGATTTAAAGGAAATTATTTCACCTAGTCCTCAGTAAGCTCAATTTATTCATTTGGCGGTTTGTAGCATGTTCTGAGAACTAAAGGTTTGAAGGAAGAAACCACTTTTCCTTGTGCATCTATTACCAATATGTTATCTACATTAGAATGCCTAATGATCCATGATATGGCTTCAATACATGGGAAAACTATTGTGTGTGAATATATCCTATGGAATTTGGATCATTTAATTAATTGGTAGATGTCGAGATCTCAATCTCCCTTTCGTAAATCTGGAAAAGTCTCATTTGTGAAAATTTGGTATATCTCACATGAGTGGTAGGAAATGTTTTTGTCAATGAAACAAAGGGTGTCATTGTGAATGGGGTTGGGGGTGATGACCTTTGCCTCTTCTTCATCTTTCTCTGATCAAACTTCAATGATGATTTCTTTATCATTCCTTCTTCAATAAGTATCCATAATGTTTCAGGTGATTCACCTATGTCAAAGACATAAAAATTGGTTTGGTTAGCATTTAAAACAATTGCATATTATGAGGTGGGATAAGGTGTATCTAAGGGAAAAATGATTATCTATGGACCCTTGGTAGAGTGGCCATGGTGACCCAAAATCAAAGTGAGGTTTTCAAAACTAGGCAGTGGGTTCTTCTTTTCTTGATAAGACTCAAGTTCTAGCCACCCCACTAAACTTGAAATCGCACCTGGAGCCTGCAATATTTATTATCGTAGTGTTGTGGTTGCAATGTATAACACATAGATGATTTTAGGGGATAAATTTAGCAAATGCTCTAATTTTCCATGGTTTTTCCCAAAATGATTTGTCAATTTCCACTTTTTTCTAAAAAAGATTCGCCCAAATTCAATAGAATAAAATCATTTTACCTTAAAAATTGCCAAAATTTTATAAAGACTATATAAAATCCTTATAAATTTAAATATTTTTACAAAAGTATTGCCAAACATTTTACATTTTTCATATTAAGGACTAGTACTATTAGCCCAAGTTTTTACATTTTAATATAAATTTCCATCCTTAAAATTATCCCTAGTCTAACAGAGCATTGGTCGCACCTTGAGTGAGTATTCTACTCGAGGGTTCAAATGATGGCTACCCTTTCTAACAAAGAAAATGGTATATGGTTGGTGGGGAATAAACTCCTTGGGCCTAACTTAGTTGTCACAAGTTATGTTGTGAGAGTAAATGTAAAACCTTACCCCCCCACTAAGGATTTGAACAATAAAGCGTGAGAATAATTTTTCGAGGGGGGAGCTAGGGAATTTTTTCATTGTGTGGAGTGAAGAAGGGGAATGCGGTTAGGTGGAGCTAGGTTAACCTGGTATAACCATATTTGTTTTTTTTAGTCTTTTGATTATATTTTATCTATGGGGAATGTACACTAGTGAGGAAAGGGAAGTTGTGTACCTGTAAAACTATGAATGGAAAGTAGGTGGGGGCATGAGTTTTCATGGATAGCAAGATGGTGTAGTGAGCATGTTTCAAACCTATTCTAAGCGGATACGATACTTTCAATTGCAACAATGTCAAATGGGGTGGAGAAATAGGGTTTTAAAGGTTGAAAGTTGACCATTGGGTGTGAAAAATGAAAATAGAGGTCATACATGCACTTTTACAAAGACAATTCACTTTGCACATGTGAATTTAATGTTGTGGGGAGATATCTTCAAGGAAAAATAATTTCATCAATGATACATCTATGAAGGGAAGTTTTCTCTCATCGATGTATCGGTGGAGAAAAGTTCCCCCTTGGCAATGTATCAACAAAGGAAATTTTTCTCTCACCGATGTATCAACGATGGAAAGTTTTCTCTTAGTAATATATCGATGAAGGAAATCTTTCTCTCGCCAATGTATTAATGAAGAAACTCTGTGTTTCAATGTGAAAAGGGATATTTTTTCGCCAATATTTCTTTTGCGATAAGTCGTGTTTCAATGTGAAAGGGGATATTTTTTGTGGTGAAGTGTTGGCAATAACAAGTTTTCATTGAGCGATGTTTCAGTGAGAAAGATGATTATTTTGGCAATGAATATTGTATAAGCGCTAGGGAAAATTTATTTTGGGTGAAGTGGGATGTTTCGGCACCAAGAATATTATTATGGTTGATGAAGTTTGTATTGATTCCTGGAAAGATTCATGACAATCACAAACACTATATCAATGCTAAAAAAGATTCATGACAACAATAAACATTGTATCAATGCCCAAAAAGATTCATGACAATGATAAACATTGTATTGATGCCAAATGAAGATTTTAAAAGAAAATTTGTTTGAAGCGTGATTTAATCCAAGGATAATGCAAGTCTGAAGCTAGAGCATTGAGGAAGATTTACAATAATTAAACGACCCAGAATTAGGAAAAATAAATCATGAAAAGTTGAAATAAAGAAAATGACGGGGGTTGTGATAACTTTAACTAAAAGAGGAATGAAGTTCAAAGGAACAATAGGAAAATCATGGGGAGGGGTTGTTGCTATCATAAAACAACCATACAAATTCAAGGGAAGTCCCATCATAGCTAAAAAAAGGAAGTATGAAACCCTTTTGAGGGAATTTGGATCTTCGTTTATGTGATGCCCCTTTCTTCAAGGTGAAATGCCACTAAATTGAATTTTGATTTATCAATAAGAATTCATAAGTAGATGACAAAATTTGGTAGAAATGGTTCATTAATTCCTAAGTTCTTATTAATAAACATATTTAATAAAAGTAAGAAGAAGAAATCCATATTCCATTAACATAAACTAATGTGCTATAATTTCTAACATGCGAAAAATATGGTATTTTGAATAAAATCTTGCCTAAAAATGAACCTATAATATTAGTATAATGTACATATTAAGATTTAATTTCCATGTAAATAATTTAACACCGGAATTTACACTTTTCTTAACCTTTAAGACAAAATTTCACCAAATGCCATGAATACAACACCAACTAAAATTTATCCTTAACAATGTAATAAAACAATAAAGAGTGAGGAATACTTATTGGGATGAAAATATTGTAGCTAGTAGTTACAATACCTACAACAAAGACCTAAAGACAACAATTTTCAATGGCAACTTCAATGGAAGCAACCTCTAACAAATCTCCCAACAATCGTATGTGGGTAACAAGGGTGCTCTCCTCCCAACAAAATTCCTTCAACCCTTAATTTGAAGAGCCTTTGATCCCACAATCATTAATACTATACTACTTCTTTTATTACTCAAAATCTATAATTTTACATTCAATCCTCACAACCAAAGAAAATATATCATCAAAATCACTTTAGTGATATTCACCCTCTATTAGAAACATATATGTGAGTGCATAACCCTTCTTCTATCCCCCTTCTCTTTTTTTAATCACCCAAAACTTAACCTTCTCTTCTTTTAATCACCCCAAAACTCAACTCAACTCATCATGCACACTCTTTTCCATAAATAAAATAATTAAAAATAATCAATTACTTTCTAATTGCATTCACATACTTTATCATATGTAATATAATCGCATTCAATCAATTACATTTTAATTGCATGTAGTTCTCTACCATGGATAATGAAAAATGTTGAATGGAAACGATCAACTATACTTATAGCTATGTTTTTTCTCTAATTTTTTCCCTTTACAAGATTAAAATTGCATGCATTGTTTGACTTTTTTTTCCAAATGAAAATTGTGCATTATATTAGATATATAATCAGTTTACAAAGTCGAGTAATTCCATTACATTCAAAGGCCATGCCTTGACATTTCTCCATAAAAAATTCCATAGCTACAACTCAGAATAATAATTCAAAATAACCACAGAGACTTCAAGAAGTCTGTCCAAAAAAGGAGTCAAAAGGAGAACTTAGCCAACACTATCCAAAATATAAGACTTCCCTCAAGAACCCTGGTTGGCACTACTAAAAGACTCCCAAACTGCCTCCACATAACCACATAGAAACTGTTAGGAACAATATATATCCTAATACAACTTAATATAGTATCTTGGTCCCTCACGACCATCAATCCATTGATTGTACGCTAAATCTCCAGGTTGATTAGAAAGTGCCTTTTTGGATAATGAATCGGCCTCCAGATTTTCTTCTCTGTAGACATGGGAAAAGGTGATGACAGAAAATAGCTTTATGAGTTCCTTTACCGAATCTTTCCAGCATTCAATAGATATAACCTGCAGAGAACCATTATTATTTAGCCAATCAATAATAATTTTTGAATCCCCGAGGATGTGGATATTTGTAATAGACAGTTTGTGTGCCAAGGTGAGGGCAACCCAAGCACCCAAGAGTTCTGCTCTTGTATTAGTGCCCCTACCACAATTAAGGGTCCATCTATAAACAATGCAATGAATTCATCTAGTTGAATAATACCCCCGACACCACTTTGTTCCCCAATCCTCTGAGATGCCCCATAAAACCAACCAATGGTTCTATGCTTGGGTAAGATATGGCCAGTGCATCTAAAAGTATTTGAAATTTTCAGGGTACTATGGCTTACTACATCAACAATAGAGACGATGAAGATCTTATCTATGGAAGGAAGTTTTGATTCAAATATGGCCAAATTCCTTTCGTTCCAGATATACCAGCAAATAAACGCTGGCAGACATGAGTAAGCAAAGTTCCTTCTCAGCCAGTATTCGAAACATTCCAATACGGTGGAACCCATCCACCCAAAGAGAAACTTGAAATGATTGGTAATTTTACTCCAAATAGAAACAGTAAAAGGACAATGAACACATAAGTGAAGAACTGATTCCTCATTACCTCTACATAGAAGACACATTCCGGGACCTTGCCAACCTTGCTTGAGTAGATTGTTCTAGGTGAGTAGATTATCTTCAATGAGAAGCCAAGAAAATATTTTTAACTTCTGTGGGCATTCCCAGGTCCATAACTTCCTCTTCACTCCTCCATTATTCTTACACCACAACTCGACAACCAAAGCATTGTATACATTCTTTGTATTTAAAAATACTGTACCATCCCCTCCCATCCACCTTAATTCATCAATTGTGTATGTAAGAGAAATTCCAGTATCAATCAAAAGAAGTCTATACCTCTCCCATTCGAAAGCAAGGTCACCCACCAGTCCTAGTTCTATACTATTTAGCCAAGTGGCGCAAGACATACCCACAGTCGGAGCCCTTCTCACTTGGAAGAGATAATAAACATGATGCTCATTTAAATGTGAAATCAAATCCAACGATAGAAAGGAGCCTTTCCCCATCCCCAGTATCTCATCCTTTCCAATCATAACGACAATCCCCGCCCCCGGTTTCCATGCCAACCAATGAACAAGTAAATGTAGAGAATTTAACAAGTTCTTCCAAGTCTGAGATCCAGAACGTGACAATAGATTAGTTGTACGAAGCCATGAAAACACTGATAAATGAGGATAATACTTATCTTTCAAGACCTGTTGTCAAATCCCAGGCTGCATCAAACCTCGCCATAGTGATTTGGCAGTTGATGCTCAAGAAAAACAATATATGTTTCTTATCCCCCAGCCACCAAATCTCTTTGGCTTACCTAAAGTCTCCCAATTACACAGATGATAGGAAGTTGAAGTGTCACATATCCGCTGCATCATAATAAATTTTTGGCCTTTTTCTTCTTTTCTCTGAGGGACATAGTTCCCCAAATCCCTATGGGGCTTGATACAGACCTTGCCATCCCCTTATCTTCACTCATATGATCTGCGGTTATGGCCACAGGCCAAACAACTAGGCGCCCTTTCACATTT
>CBVK0100581413.1:0-11623 GCA_900067695.1 Picea abies
TCCTGAAACAATTAATGGTAATGTTAAAAATTTAAGTAAAAGGGTAAAAAGGAAAGATAAAGATTTAAGTAAACCATCAATTGCCAACATTTTTGGTCAAACCCTTTTAAAAAAAAGGGTATCTTGCATGTTGGTGGGGTCTAGGGCCGAGTCAAGCCCTTCACCTTCCTTCTCCAACAACAACAAACAAAAATGACAAAAAATACTCAAAAATCTGCTTTATGAGAATGATTTCCACTAAATGGCCAAAACTTTTATGAATAAGTCCCAAATTTTTCTTAAAAGTCACACTTTTATGAAAAAATTCAGACTTTTTCAAATTAGAAAAAATCACGATTTTTTCTAGCCGATTTTTCATCGGTCGGAAAAAATCGTTTTTTTTTAAAGTTGCGAAAAATCGCAGGCTTTTTCAACACTGCTTACAACAGTTCGAGAAGAGGTCCAAAGTGAAGGGTTAGTACCCACAATCTTGAATGGATTTTCATCTTCCCACCTTTGAGAAGTTACCGAATGATTTCATCTAGGAGAAGAAAAAACTGGGAGTGTTGCAGGTTTGGAGGAGGAAGGGCAAAATCTAGCCCTCATCAACAAGATGAAGAAGGGAAATAAGAAAGTGGGACCCAGTAAAGGTTAGAAAGGAAAGAAAAAAGAATTGAGTTCGTCTAATTAGGGTAAGATGGATTTGAACCACATCAAATGTTGCAAGAGTCAAAAATTTGGCCATTATGCTTCTCATTGTCATGAGAAGATGGGGAAGGGCAAGCAGTAGCAACAAAAACAATTTGCAAGGAGAGCAAAAGCATCTGCTGGAGTGGATGAGCTTTCATCCAAACTTGAGATACACTTTTCCATGGTATCATGCCTTTTATCCAACACCGTGTTTGGTGTCGAATGGTATGTGAACATTGGAACATCCAAACATATGACCTATAACAAGAAGGGGTTCCGTGAACTCTCAGAGCAAGAGGCAAGCATACAAGTGGAGTTTGGTGATGATGTCACATATCCACTGGTAGGAGTTGGATCTATCTCATTCTAGATGCCATCATCCTTGAGCTTAACAGTGTTTTATATGTACCTAATTTAACTAAGAATCTCCTTTCAATTTTAGTGATGACAGGTGGAGACCTAGGATGTATCGTTGAGTTTGATGATTCGCAAGTCCTCATTCGAAAGAGTTGTTTGGATCTTGGTCGTGTTTTGGCCAAAGATATTCGATAGGGTGGTCAATGAAATTTCCAAGGAGTTCTTGTGAGAGCTCTAGTGCATGATAGTGACAGTTGGTGCAAGCTTTGGCACAAGAGGCTAGGTAGCTTGCACTATGGAGCATTGACAATCTTGAAGGAAATAGTGTAGGGATTGTCGGATTTCAAGGTTGAGAAGAAAGGATTGTGCAAGTATTGTGCGCTCAACAAGAATGCCAAGGTTGCTTTTCCTAGCAACGAGCATAGGTCAAAAGAGATTCTTGACCTAATCCATTTAGATGCATGTGGACCCATGACTTCAACCTCTATATCAGATAACATTTATTATGTTTCATTTATTGATGATTCCTCTAGGAAGGCAAGGATTTACTTCATGAAGACCAAGGATGAGGTCTTCAAGAAGATTCAAGAGTTTAAAGCTCTTATGGAAAACTAGACAAGAAAGAAGAATAAGCATTAAGATCTAAGAATGGAGGGGAGTATACCTTCTATAGGGAACCAAGAATCAAGGAGTAGACAGTGCCCTACAACCCTCAACAAAGTGGGGTTGCACAGAAGAAAAACAGGGCCATCATAGAGATAGTTAAATCTATGATTCACAATCTAGATCCGCCCATGTGTCTTAGGGCAAAAACATGTCTTATAGCTTTCTATATTCTTAACAAGTGTCCTCACAAAGTTTTGAAGGACAAGACACCGAAGGAGACATTCACAAATGAGAAGCCTTAGGTAGCACACTTTCGTGTTTTTAGATGTCACGTCTATATTCATATTCTTGATGAGAAAAGGACTGAGCTAGAACATTCTAATTTGAAGGGTATTTTGGGGGGTTACAATGAGACCTCTAAAAGTTACAAAGTCTACATTCCATCTCAACGAAAGATAGTTGTGAGGAAAAATGTCAAGTTTGAGAGGATGCATGGTACTCCGAGTCTCAAGAAGCTCTAGTAGAGAATAAAGACGTAGAGGGACTTGTTGTCCCAAAGGCTAGTCCACTAATTCCAAAGAAATCGACAAGCTTCCAAAGTGCAAGGGATGACTCTTTACCCTTCAATCTAGCCAAAAGCCTAGGAGGTTTAACAAGACATTAAATGATGCACAAGAGCAAATGAGATCTCCTAAGACTTCATTTCAAGTAAATCATTCTCCCAAGAAGTTTCAAAATTATGTAAAACTTACATCTTCCATCATTAATCCAAAGCCTACTACTTTTGAGGAGGCAACAAGACAGGTTTGGCAAGATGCCATGATGGAGGAGTACAACTCCATCATGAAGAATGATGTGTTAGAGACAGTGCCTAGACAAGAGGGGAAGTCAATGGTTGACTCCAAGTGGTTGTACAAGGTTAAGCATGCAAAATAGATGGTAGCATAAAGAAGTTCAAAACTCAATTTGTGGCTACAGGTTTCTCCCAAAAAGAGGGAGTTGACTATGAGGACTTTGCTCCTATTACCAGCAAGATGCCATGATGGAGGAGTACAACTCCATCATGAAGAATGATGTGTTAGAGACAGTGCCTAGACAAGAGGGGAAGTCAATGGTTGACTCCAAGTGGTTGTACAAGGTTAAGCATGCAAAATAGATGGTAGCATAAAGAAGTTCAAAACTCAATTTGTGGCTACAGGTTTCTCCCAAAAAGAGGGAGTTGACTATGAGGACTTTGCTCCTATTACCAAGTACACCATCAAATTCACGATGTCTTTAGCATCAGTCTTTAGTTGGCATTTATATCAAATGGATGTAAAGACAATGCTTTTTAAAGCTCTGATTGAGGAAAAGGTGTACATAAATCAGTGAACAGACTTTGAGGTGCCTGGGCGTGAGACCCATGTTTGCAAGTCAAAGCAAGCCCTTTATGGGTTGAAGCAAGCCCACCACATACATGGTACTCTAAGATAGATGATTGTTTTTTAGGTTTGGATTTCACTAAAACATTTGGAAATTCCAATCTTTACTCTTTGTTTAATGATTCTAGTCTATTTGTTTTAGTCCTATATGTAGATGATCTTATACTTACAAGGAGTTCAAAGAAACTCAGAACATGGTGCAATGCAGCATTGTCTAGAAAATTTGATATAAAGGGCATTGGTTTGATGCACTTTTTCTTGATTTAGAGGTGTGGAAGGGTCCAAATGAGGTCTTATTTGAACAACGTAAGTATGCAATCGAGATTCTAATGAGATTTCAAATGTTGGATTGTAAGCCCATGGCTAGCCCTACGGTAGCAAATCTAAAGTCATTTGTTCATTTAAATTCAAAAGTGATTGATCCATGTGTACAAGCAGTTGATAGGTTCCTTCATGTACCAGGTAAATACCATCTTTTGACATCCTCTTTTCCTTATTTTTAATCCTTTTTCACTTACTCATAACCTTGTAATGCTCGTATGCGAGATCTAGTCTCAAGGTGTTTTCCATTGTATTTCTTTAGTATTCCATTTGAATTGCTAATTAAACATTAGAAAAAGAATGTATTTGTATTTATCTTTGTTTGCAGATTACTACAAAACCACATGTTCAACCATTGTTTGTTACGGATCTACGACATCCTCTTATGATGGTTGTTTGCTAAATTCATATGTCTTCACATGCTCAATCATTGCTTGTTGCAAATCTACAAGCCCTGCCATGTCCAAAGCTACAATACATGCAAGTACCTTAGGTGACAAGGAAACATAGTTCGAACACAATAATCAAGCAAGCAACAAGTAGAAGATATGCAAGCAGCCAGTCAGAATTAATGGAGATGCCACGAATTTAGTGCTACAGCCATTTGGGAAAGTGAATAAATGACGAAATATATGGTTTTAATTGTTGAAGGGCGGATTTCTAAAGACCCACATCTACAAATCTGTTTTTCAATATATTTATGAGTTCTAGATTCGTTTTGATAGCTACAACTCAAGAGGCAAAGTGGATTTTCTTATTTTCATGGCTTAACAACTAGCTTGAATGTATTTTGGGAAAGCTACTATAACCTACACAACTTATTACGAATTTGACAGTCAGTGGCATTATTCGATGGGAGTTAGCAAGGATCATGGAAACCATTTGCTATGTTGGAAATCAGTTGTAACGACTGTGGATTCATTAATCCTCAAGTGGATTCATAATTTGATATTTGTTATTTCTAGAGGATAGTTTTTATATATAAAAGAGTGCCATCTCCATTCTAGGGTGTTAGATTTTTTTAATTCTCAGAGCATTAGGATTACTAGTGTACTTATATCTTTTTTTACATTAACAATCATATACCATATACCGAAAATATGAGCAGCATAAACAAGCAGAAGAAGACACAGAGAGTTATCTTGGGAAAACCCCAAAACCGGGGAAAATCCCAACCAACCTTTCTTAGACAAATTATGTCAATAATATAATCCAACCATGAACAAGCTCTCAAGAGCAAAAAATAATGAAGAAAACCTAATACAAGGCTAGCGCACTAAATAGAGCTAGCTCACCAAATAGTTGCAGCAACACCACCATACAAGATAGTGCACCTCTTCTCTAAGAGGGTGCACAAGAAAAACCACCACCAAGAATAACCAAGAAGCTCAGATGATGCAATGTTGCGTCTTCTCCTTGCCTCAAAGTAGTGCCTTTGAGTGTGTCCAAATGAGCAGGACGTCATCTTATTTATAGCCTTCAAGTCACTTTAGCTGGGACCGACTTCTTCTCTAGGAAATTTTATTTCGCTTTTATCTTTTTCTTATGAGTCGACTTTTCTTCTTGGAGGTTCTAATTCCGCTTTATTCTTTTCCTGTGGCCCGACTTCTCTTCCAGGGTAATCTTCCACTGTTCAATGGTCTTCCTTTGACTTCTGGAATCTTCTTCTCTTTTTACACTCTTTCCCTACACGACGCTCTTCCGGTCTTAGCCCTTGCCTCAAAGTAGTGCCTTTGAGTGTGTCCAAATGAGCAGGACGTCATCTTATTTATAGCCTTCAAGTCACTTTAGCTGGGACCGACTTCTTCTCTAGGAAATTTTATTTCGCTTTTATCTTTTTCTTATGAGTCGACTTTTCTTCTTGGAGGTTCTAATTCCGCTTTATTCTTTTCCTGTGGCCCGACTTCTCTTCCAGGGTAATCTTCCACTGTTCAATGGTCTTCCTTTGACTTCTGGAATCTTCTTCTCTTCTAAGAAAGGTTGTCTAGGAGGAAAATACCTCACACAACTACCAAAACATCAACATTAGGGAGGACTCTTAGAGCATAGTCCAAATTATGATGGCATAAACTACAAATTCATGAGATCTTCTTTAATATAGATTGCAGCTTTCTAAATTTTTGTGTTGTGTGATTTGATTTAATTTGATGTTGTTGTAGTTTAGATTCAATACACTGTCCTTGGGAGGCAGAGCTCACTCCATAAGAATAGAAGTGTTTTTCAATGGTCTTTTATTTCCTTTTGTGTGTGTTTATCTATTTCTGCAATTTGATATCCTTTACAATCTTTTAATTTCCCGCAATGCAATTTCCAATTCAGAGTTCATTTTTATTAGAGTTGCCAACAACGAGATGGAAATAGGAAGTGCCTAAATCATGCAAAGAGATTTCTTGGTGACAACAAGGTTCCCATTAGCATGATTGGTGTTCAAGTACATGATCATTGCTAAGAGTGATTAAGCTAGTTTTTTATTTACGAAGTACGATGTGTGCAATGCAATTTCTTTTTGTAGAAGCATAATAGATAAACTAATACAAAAAAAGAAGTGTAGCCTGCATATACAATGCATGACATCTCGTAAGCATTTGGACATCGATTTTATACGTTAATGCACGAACTCTTTGATTACTCTTATTGCACAATAATGAGGGGATTAAATAGCCCGTCATCTATAATATTTGCTCCTCGCCCCACCCCCACCTGTTGATGGTTGTAGCTTTAGGAGAAATTCTCCAAGTCGTACTCCTCGATGGACTGAGCTAGGTTGACCTGTGATGATACTCCTTGATGGATTGAGTTGAGTATGACACTTACTGATGGACTGATAAGTTGTACTGAATTGGTGCCCAGCAACCCTTGGGTTGTAGCTCATCGTCCCTTGTGGTTGTGGCCCTTGTGGACTCGTCTTGTGGTTGTAGCCCTTGACAATGATGACACACACTACAAGGTTGTATCCCTAGTGCCCTCTAGTGGGTCGTAGCCCCTAGAAGAGCTTGAGAAGATCCACATTGGTTGTAGCCATGTGTGATGTGATGGAGGGGACCTTTCACATGTGACGTCAAGAGAGAAGAAGGCCCAAGCCTTGCATGGATGACTTAAGGTCCAAGTCGGCCTTGTTAGAGACAACCCTTGGACATGGCCTTGCGTGGATGCCTTAATGTCCAAGTCGGCCTTGTTGGAGACAACCCTTGGACGTGATGGTTCACACCATAGATGTGTATATATATATATGAGATTTATCTCATTGTGATATATCATCTTGGCATAATAACTCTCTTGTTTTGAAATTTGCTATACCTTCTTGGTTCGACGATTTTTCTCTTGGCTAGCCTGTTAGCCTGTAATTCGCTATGCTAATCTAGTGAAAGGTTGGTGGGTTTTCTCCCCTTGTGAAGAAGGGTTTCCCCAGATAAATTTTGTGTATCATTGTGCATGGTTTTCATCTTGTGATCCTAGTTATTTGCAGCAGCTATTATATTTGGTTTATGCTTCAGTTTATGCTTCTGCTGATGTAAAATAATAAAAGAAAGTTAATGAAATTTGAACCTACATAAAGTTCCAACATGGTATCATAGCAACGTTCTTGAAAGAAGCCATTTGCACAGTTCATTAGCCCTTCTTCTGTAGTTCGCTAGGGTTTTCTGGTTAGGCAGCCTCTATTTTTCCAACAATTCTAATATCTTCTACTCTAGCGAAACTTCTCGCAGTCCTTCTGGTCCAGCAAAGTTTCTCTAGGGTTTCTGCAGCCATGGTGACAAGTATTTTGGTGGAAGATAGGCTTGATGGAGCCGCAAATTTCAACCCTTGGAAATCTAGGTTACTCATCAGTCTGGAAGAGAATGATTTAATGAAGTTTGTAGAAGAAGTTGTACTAGAACCAGATGATGCCTCAAAGAAGTCTCAGTGGAAGAAAAATGATGCAAAAGCTAGAAAAATCATAATCTACTATGTGAAAGACCACTTGATTCCTCACATCTCCAAATTGAAGACAGCTAAAGAGATGTTTGATGCCTTGAAGAAGTCGTTTGAAAGCAACAACACCAACATACCTATTGCTTTGAGACACCAGCTTTAGAATATCAATGTGACTAAGGCAAACACAGTTGCCACCTCCTTCATGAAGATTTTTGAGATCAGAGATTAGTTGGGCGCCATTGGAGAGATCATCTCAGACGGAGAACTTGTTATGTTGACCCTTAATGGTCTTCCAAATTATGGGGAGCCATTCATTCAGAGTATTAGTGGGCGATCCAAATTGCCTAAGTTTGATCGGTTATGGGCAGATTGTACTCAAGAGGAGACTAGACTTACAACTAGAGGTGTGCAAAGTTCCCATCATGATGAAAGTCAAGCCCTTGCTTCTCATGCAAGAAGAGGCAAAGGAAGAGGAAGAGATTATGGCAGATCATTAAAAAGAGGAAAGTCTGGAACATCTCCTGAGCAGAAAAAGAAATATCTTTCAAAGATTAAGTGCTTCAAGTGTGAGAAGTTTGGCCACTATACCAAACATTGTCCCTTGTGGAAGAAAGGAAAGCAACATGCCTCCACCGTTGATGTTGACAAAGAGTCACCGCAAAAGAAGTCAAGGAATGCAAATAAGGACGATGAGGAGTTCTTTATTTCAACCCTATCAAGTACAATTCCTACTAACAATGGTGTTTGGTTGATTGATAGTGGTTCTTCCAGACATATCACTGGATATAGAGAGCACCTTACAGATTTAGTAGAAAAAGACTCGCGGTTGCATGTTGTACTTGGTGATGATGCCACATACACTATGAAGGGAGTTGGGGCCACTTCCTTCCAGTTAGGCTCTGGTACCCCGCTTCATTTGAGTGATGTATTGTTTGTACCGAGAATGAGAAGGAACCTTGTCTCTATTTCAGCATTGGAGGACGAAGGCTACAAGGTTGCTTTCTCTGATGGAAAGGTTCTTGCATGGCACAAGAACTCTAGTATGGGATCAGGCCGTGTGATTGGTGTTCGAGAGGATAGTTTGTACAAATTGACAGTCCGACCAGTTCAGGCACTAGTGCATGATTCTATCAGTCTGAATGAATTGTGACATAGGAGACTTGCTCATTTGCATTATAAAGCTCTTCTCGCCTTGAGGAAGATGGTAACAGGTCTTCCAGAGCTCCACGTATAGCATGATGGCATTTGCAAAGGTTGTGCTCTTGGCAAGAATGCCAGAGGGTCTTTTTTGAGCAGTGATAGCAAATCCAAAGGGATCTTAGACTTGGTGCATTCAAATTTGTGTGGGCCTATTGACAGTTGCTTCCTTGAGTGGATACTTATACCATGTGATCTTCGTTGATGACTACTCTCGGAAGACTTGGATTTACATCTTGAAGTCCAAGGAATCTAAAGAAGTTCTTGGCAGGTTTCAAGAGTACAAAGCACAGGTTGAGAACCTAACTGGAAAGAAGATCAAGGTACTAAGATCAGATAATGGAGGAGAGTACACCTCCAAGAGTTTATGTGATTTCTGTATTGACGCAAGGATCAAGAGGGAGTACATTGTTCCTTACAACCCTCAGCGCAATGGGGCTGCAAAGAGAAAGAACAGATCTATTGTTGAGGCAACTAAAGTGTTGAAATTAGTGCAGCTGCAAGAGCCATTCTCCGGGAGGATCGCATAAGACCCTAGCTGAGATCTAAGGCCCCCAGTGCACTCCTGGGGTTCTCGGTTTGGGACCAAGAAGTAAGTCCCTAGATGTGTTCTAGGGCCCCTGGATGTATTCTAGGTAATCCTTGCTCGGTGCTTGGATTGATCCTTGGATGTGTTCCTTGGTGGTTGATGATGTAAGTCTCTAGATGTGTTCTAGGGCCCTTGGATGTGTTCTGGGGAATCCTTGCTTAAATGCTTGGGTTGATTCTTGGTCTTGTACCTTGGTGGATGAAAGACCCTAGATGTGTTCTAGGGTCCCTGAATGTGTTCTGAGGTACCTTGGTCTTGGAATAGGTAGTTCTTGGTTGTGTACCAAGATGTGATGATGTGTGATCTTCTTCCTCTCTCCTGGGATGGCCCATGAGACCTAGGAGTAACCACGAAGATGGACATGACCACATCATGGATGTTTCCTCTTATGTAGTGATGATAAAAGTTTATAAGCTACCATGAGACTTATGTGGACATGTTTGCCATTGAAAAGGACCCCCTTGACCTTGTCTTGAAGTCCCCCCCCTTGCTTGATTTCGTTTCCCTTCTTGTTTGATGTGGTGTTGGGTTTTTATAAGTCACCTTGACTTATTTGACCTTTTAAATAATATTTTTATTAATTAAAATGTCATTTATTATTCTAACCCTAACCCTCTTCTAAAATTATAAAAGAGGACCTACCCCTCTCTCATTCACTTACTCATATCTTTTCTCTACTCTCCTTCATTGGGATTTTGCTGCGGCTACCTCAGATTGGTCTCCTTGTCTAGGTTTGGTCTTCTTGGTGGACTCTCTCCTGCAACTTTGAGGTACAGCCTCCTTGGTTGGTTTATCTTATTGGCTGGGAGCTTCTTCTCTGTTGTGCTTGCTGAGTAAAGGTGCCACACTGTCCTCCTATTGTTGAAGTGTGCCGCTGCCTTCCTTGTGCTGTCTATGCAAGCCACTGCCCTCTTTCTGCTGTCCCAGAGTGCCGCTGCCTCCTTGCTTCACTCCGAGCTGTTGTAGGGTGCCCTAAGGCTGCTGCTGCCTTCTGGCAACCTTGGTTACCTCCTCTATTGGTGCTGGCGTTTTCTAACCAGTTTTATGTAGGGTTTGACAATCCCTAATTGGCTGTATCATTTCAGCTCAGCTTGGTCAGTGTTTGTATGAGTTGTTTAGTTTTTGTTTCAGCCCCCTTTTGTCCTTGAGTCCTACTTGGCAAGACAGTCCACTCAAGATCTTGGTGGAGGTCAAACCCTTGGGGTTTTGACCCATGATCTTTAAACAAAATTTCTGAGCATATTAAAGAGGACAGCATCTAACATCAGGTACATCTTTAATTGTTTTGCTAAAGGCAATGTTCACATCTAATTCTTCTATGGTTTACCTATGTTTCTAGCTTAAGTTCAATATCCAAAAATGTTATTTTCAGTTCTTGATCAGTATTAGATTAAGTCTGTTCTCTATTCAGTCTTATATTTTCAGTATATTTCATCTACTTCAGATTTTGTTTAAAGTGTTGATCTGCTTGTACTGTAAAATTCAATTTTTGAAAAGATATCACTGTTTTTTTTCCCTAAAATTCTAACAGTAAGGTTAAATCTTTGAAAATTCGTCAGAATCTCCCCTTGTACCTGTTACTTCTACGTAAAACCAACAAACAATTAGTCCTACAAGATGCCCAAAAACACTTTCTAAGTGTTTTGGAACACCCCTAACAAATTGGAAAAGATCTAAGTAAAAATTATGGCAAACCAACATAAAAGAAACTAAGGAGAGGAAGCTAAAAAGCTAACCCCCTTAGGATATTTCTTTGCTGATATTAAATCAGCAAAGCAGTGGCACTTACAACTTGCCAAATATTCAGTTAATGACCCAGTAAAATTGCACAGCTTCTAACCTATTGATTTTACTTTGAAATATTAGTTAAAAGCAAACAAATTTGAAGTAGATCTAGCTAAAAATGAATTCGTTTGATAATAATAATCTAGATCTAAATCTTACTTACTTATGCAAGCTATTTAGCTTTAGATTTGAATTTGAAATACCAAAAAAATCTATTACATGCAAGAAAGGTAACCAAGAGAGATGTTATAAGAAATTATGAGAAGGAGAGCAGAATAATGCTTGTTGTCTTGGAATATCTTGGGCAATGGAGTCTTCGTTAGAGGAAAGAGATTTTATAAGAAATTATGAGAAGGAGAGAAGAATAATGCTTGTTGTCTTGGAATGTCTTGGGCAATGGAGTCTTTGTTAGAGGAAAGCAGAGGGAAAGTGATCCTCTCAAAGCTCTTTGAAGATGGGAGGAATCTTACTCGCTTCAACCTATCCTTCAAATGATGTAAACCTGCAATGCTAAGACAAATCTTGCAACAAAAGAGTTAAAAGCATGGTGTTCAATATATTAGAAAGACATGAAGAAAATGACCTTAAGCTAAATAAACATGCATCTCACAACTATCTAACATACATAAACTAATAGAAATATCAAGCAAACTTAGCTTTTTTATTCCTATCCTACAAGGAGATAGCTCCAAAAATAAGCCAATAATAACAATTTACAATGCAAAATAAGCTAAATACAAGTATACCTCATACACAATTGATC
>CBVK0100581414.1:0-11623 GCA_900067695.1 Picea abies
CGGCCCTCTCTACCACCGCCTTATTTCCAGTGCCCGTGAGTTATGTTCCCGTGAGTTAAGAGTCTTTCTGGACGACCCGGAATTGGTGGAGGGACTCCCCATTACTTCTCAAATAGAGATGGCTATTCAATTCGCGTCTGTCCATATCGCTATATTTTCTCCCACTTTTGCCCAATCTCGTTGGTGCCTCGATGAGCTCTTCCTCATGATGAAGTCCAGGGCTCCCATTCTTCCGGTCTTCTACGAACTCAAGCCTCCCGATCTAAATGGAGTGTACGATGAAGCTCTGGTCTTCCACGAGAAGAAACGGCGATACGACTCAGAGACTATTCAGAGATGGAGAGGCGCTCTTGCGGATGTACCAAAATCTAATGATTTCGTGTTGGACGGGTAAAGATTCCTCCCATCCTTTCCAATGCTTATTAAATTATTGAGGTGTTTGACCCTTATTAAATTATTTTACTCTTTTTAACCGAATATTCAGGAACAAGGAGGAGCTCATCGATAAGATTGTGCAAAGCGTGTTGGAATATATTCCAAAACCATCAGAAGTCATGCAAAGCTCCCAAGTCGTGCAAAGCGTGGTGAAATGTGTTCTTAACGAAAATGTTACAAAACAATCCGAAGTCGTCCAGAGCTTCCAACGCCCTAAGGGTGCGCCCGTGGAAAAGACAGAGCGTATAATTAAAATGAGATATGATTCACTTAGACTAGAGGAACAACAAATGTTCTTAGATATTGCTTGCTTTTTCATAGGGAGAGACACACAAATCGCAATAAGAATATGGGGCATGGCCGTGCTTAAGACGATAGGGAACAGGTTTCCATTGCAGGTGTACAGTAACAATAAAATAGAAATGAATGAACGCCTTAGAAATTATGGAAGAAATATCGCTAACAGATTAATGCCACGTCGGCTTTGGCGTCAGACAACCAACCAGATTTATGATTTGCTGGAACAATCGTCATCTGTAAGTGCTTCTGCAATCCTTCAAACCTTTGTATACGGTTTAATATCTTTAAATTTCTATTTATTATTAAGAGAGACGCATCTTTTGTTTATTAGTAAGAGATGCATCTCTGTATTTTACACTTATCATGATTGAACAGGTACTAGCCCAATTCCGCGGCATTACAATGATTCCTTCGGTTGACTTTCGAGACCTCAGCGATGAAAATGGAATGTCATGTTGCACACAGAGTCGTGATATGTTCAATGGTCCCAGGAATTTGAAATTTCTTGCAGCTCAAGGTGGTTATGTGGAAGACATATTGACTAGGGTGGGATCACCAGATCTCATATGGCTAAACTGGTATAAGTGCACCTACTCTTATCTGCCTTCCTGGATTCCCATGGCAAATTTAAGGGTTCTAGAAGTGGCCGGACGCAAATTAACAGAATTGTGGCGACCTGAATCTCAGGTAGGACCTAGGTAAATGTGTTTATTATTCCTTCGTCTCATTTCTTTTTGTAGATGAAAATCATCTGATAGTTGAAACCTCAACATCGCAGGCTCCTCTCCAGTTGCGGGAGCTAAATATCTTCGCTTGTCTTTCAATGTTTCCACAGTCCATAGGTCAACTGGAGCACCTTGAAAAGGTCTTTCAATGTTTCCACAGTCCATAGGTCAACTGGAGCACCTTGAAAAGATTGTAGTGAAATATTTCGATAACCGACCACTACCATTCAGAGCTTTGCCCGAAGAATTTTGTCAACTGCGCTCCCTGAAATACTTACAGTTGAGAAACTGCTCGATAATGATGTCGCTGCCGGACTCCTTCGGAGAGCTAACAAACCTTCAATATATCGATTTGAAAGGCGCTTCTAGGTTGCAGATGCTTCCAAATTCGTTTGGGAATTTAACTCTACTCAAATATCTATGTTTGGGAGAGTGCAGTGAGATACAAGAGCTGCCTGGTGTGGAACATTTCACTTCCTTGAAGACGTTGGATGTTAGGGGATGCAAGAATCTCGTGAGCATACCAGGGTTGCGGCATCTCACAAAGCTTCAAACACTAGATGTTAGTGGATGCACCCAGATACGAGAGCTGCCTGGTGTGGAACATTTGACTTCAGTGGATGCACCCAGATACGAGAGCTGCCTGGTGTGGAACATTTGACTTCTTTGGAGACGTTGAATGTTAGGGGATGCAATAAGCTCCATAGCATACCAGGGTTGGGGCAGCTCACAAAGCTCCAAACACTAGATGTTCGTGGATGCAGTGAGATACAAACGCTGCGAGGTCTGGAACATTTGACTTCTTTGGAGACGTTGAATGTTTGGGGATGCAAGAAGCTGCAGAGCATACCAGTGTTGGGGCAGCTCACAAAGCTCCAAACACTAGATGTTAGTGGATGCAGTGAGATACGAGAGCTACCTGGTGTGGAATATTTGAGTTCTTTGGAGACGTTGGATGTTGGGGGGTGCGAGAAGCTCCAGAGCATATCAAGGTTGGGGCAGCTCACAAATCTTCAAACACTAGATGTTAGTGGATGCAGTGAGATACAAGAGCTGCCTGGTGTGGAACATTTGAGTTTTTTAGAGACGTTGGATGTTAGGCGATGCAAGAAGCTCCAGAGCATACCAGGGTTGGGGCAGCTCACGAAGCTCCAAACACTAGTTGTCGGTGGATGTCCGGAGATGCGAGGGTTGCCAGGTTTGGAACATTTGACTTCTTTGGAGACGTTGAATGTTTGGGGATGCGAGAAGGTGCAGAGCATACCAGGGTTGGGGCAGCTCACAAAGCTCCAAACACTAGATGTTGGGAGATGCTGTGAAATACAAACGCTGTCAGGTTTGCAACATTTGATATCTTTGGAGACGTTGAATGTTAGGGTATGCGAGAAGCTCCAGATCATACCAGGATTGAGGCAGCTCACAAAACTCCAAACACTAGATGTTAGTGGATGCAGTGAGATACTAACACTGTCAGGTTTGGAACGTTTGACTTCTGTGGAGAAGTTTAATGTTAGCCAATGCGTGAAGCTCCAGAGCATACCAGGGTTGGAACATTTGACTTCTTTGGAGACGTTGGATGTTTGTGGATGCGAGAAGCTCCAGAGCATACCAGCGTTGGGGCAGCTCATAAAGCTCCAAACGCTAAATGTTAGTGGATGTAGTGAGATACAAGAGCTGCCTGGTGTGGAACATTTGAGTTCTTTGGAGACGTTGGATGTTAGGCGATGCAAGAAGCTCCAGAGCATACCGGGGTTGGAGCAGCTAACAAAGCTCCAAACACTAGATGTTAGTGGATGCAGTGAGATACAAATGCTGCCAGGTTTGGAACATTTGACTTCTTTGAAGAAGTTCAGTTTTAGCCAATGCAAGAAGCTCCAGAGCATATCAGGGATAGAACATTTGACTTCTTTGGATACGTTGAAAGTTTGGGGATGCAAGAAGCTGCAAAGCATACCAGCGTTGGGGCAGCTCACAAAGCTCCAAACACTAGAGGTTAGTGGATGCAGTGAGATACAAGAGCTGCCTGGTGTAGAATATTTGAGTTCTTTGGAGACGTTAGATATTGGGGGATGCAATAAGCTCCAAAGCATACCAGGGTTGGGGCAGCTCACAAAGCTCCAAACACTAAGCTCCAAAGCATACCAGGGTTGGGGCAGCTCACAAAGCTCCAAACACTATACGTTAGTGGATGCAGTGAGATACAAGAGTTGTCTGGTGTGGAACATTTGAGTTCTTTGGAGACGTTGGATATTAGGCGATGCGATAAGCTCCAGAGCATACCAGGGTTGGGGCAGCTCACAAAGCTCCAAACACTAGACGTTAGTGGATGCAGTGAGATACAAGAGTTGCCTGGAGTGGAACATTTGAGTTCTTTGGAGACGTTGGATATTAGGCGATGCGATAAGCTCCAGAGCATACCAGGGTTGGTGCAGCTCACAAAGCTCCAAATACTAGTTGTTGGATGCCGGGAGATGCGAGAGCTGCCAGGTTTGGAACATTTGACTTCTTTGGAGACCGGGAGATGCGAGAGCTGCCAGGTTTGGAACATTTGACTTCTTTGGAGACGTTGAATGTTTGGGGATGCGAGAAGGTGCAGAGCATACGAGCGTCAGGGCAACTCACAAAGCTCCAAACACTAGATGTTAGGAGATGCTGTGAGATACAAACGCTCTCAGGTTTGGAACATTTAACTTCTTTGGAGACGTTAAATGTTAGGGTATGCGAGAAGCTGCAGAGCATACAAGGATTGAGGCAGCTCACAAAGCTCCAAACACTAGATGTAAGTGGATGTAGTGAGATACAAATGCTACCAGGTTTGGAACATTTGACTTCTTTGGAGACGTTGAATGTTTGGGGATGCGAGAAGCTCCAAAACATATCAGGGTTGGGGCAGCTCACAAAGCTCCGAACGCTATATGTTGGCGAATGCCGTGAGACACAAGAGCTATCAGGTGAGAAAGACCATTTGACTTCTTTGGAGGTTTTGGATGCAAGGGGATGCGAGAAGCTTCAGAGCATACAAGGGTTGGGGCAGCTTACAAAGCTCCAAACACTAGATCTCTGTGGATGCCGTGAGATACAAACGCTTCCAGGTTTGGAACATTTGACATCTTTGGAGACGTTGAATGTTAAGGGATGCGAGAAGCTGCAGAGCATACCAGGATTGAGGCAACTCAGAAAGCTCCAAACACTAGATGTTAGTGGATGCAGTGAGATACAAACGCTGCCAGGTTTGGAACATTTGACTTCTTTGGAAAAGTTTAATGTTATCCAATGCGAGAAGCTCCATAGCATACCATCGTTGGGGCAACTGATTAAGCTCCAAACGCTAGATGTTAGTGGATGCAGTGAGATACAAGAGCTACCTGGTGTGGAACATTTGAGTTCTTTGGAGATGTTGGATGTTAGGCAATGCAAGAAGCTCCAGAGCATACCACAATTGGAGCAGCTCGCAAAGCTCCAAACACTAGATGTTAGTGGATGCAGTGACATACAAACGCTGCCAGGTTTGAAACATTTGACTTCCCTGAAGAAGTTTAGTGTTGGCCAATGCGAGAAGCTCCAGAGCATATCAGGGTTGGAACATTTGATTTCTTTGGAAACGTTGAATGTTTGGGGATCCAAGAAGCTGCAGAGCATACTAGCGTTGGGGAAACTCACAAAGCTCCAAACACTATACATCAGTATATGCCATCATATACAAACACTGCCAGGTTTGGAACATTTGATTTCTTTGAAGAAGTTTAGTGTTGGCCAATGCGAGAAGCTCCAGAGCATATCAGGGTTGAAACATTTGACTTCTTTGGAAACGTTGAATGTTTGGGGATGCAACAAGCTGCAGAGCATACCATCGTTGGGGCAGCTCACAAAGCTCCAAACACTAAATGTTAGTGGATGCAATGAGATACAAACGCTGCCAAGTTTGGAACATTTGACTTCCTTGAAGAAGTTTAGTGTTGGCCAATGCGAGAAGCTCCAGAGCATATCAGGGTTGAAACATTTGACTTCTTTGGAAATGTTGAATATTTGGGGATGCAACAAGCCGAAGAGCATACCATCGTTGAGGCAGCTCACAAAGCTCCAAACACTAGATGTTAGTGGATGCAGTGAGATACAAACGCTGCCAAGTTTGGAACATTTGACTTCCTTGAAGAAGTTTAGTGTTCGCCAATGCAAGAATCTCCAGAGCATATCGTTGGAACATTTGACTTCTTTGGAAACGTTGAATGTTTTGGGATGCAACAAGCTGCAGAGCATATCGGGGTTTTGGCATCTCACAAAGCTCCAAACACTAGATGATAGAGGATGCCGTGAAATACAAAGATTGCCACGGTTTTTACATTTGAATCCTTTGGAAACATTGAAAGTTTGGGGATGCAAGAAGCTGCAGAGCATACCCGCGTTGGGGCAGCTCACGAAGCTCCAAACACTAAATGTTAGTGGATGCAGTGAGATAAAAAATCTGCCAGGTTTGGAACATTTGATTTCTTTGAAGAAGTTTAGTGTTGGCCAATGCGAGAAGCTCCAGAGCATATCAGGGTTGAAACATTTGACTTCTTTGGAAGCGTTGAATGTTAGGGGATGCACGCTGCCAGGTTTGGAACATTTGACTTCTTTGGAGACGCTGCATGTTACGGGATGCGAGAAGCTGCAGAGCATACCGGCCTTGGAGCTGTTCACAAATCTCCGAACATTATATGTTAGTGAATGCTGTGAGATACGAGAGATGCCAGGTGTCGAATATGTTATGTCGTTGGAGAGTCTTACGGTTTCCGGTTGTCCCAAAATACAGTGGGGTAGGGGAGTACTCGAGCAGCTGGGCCAACGATTAAAGGGACGCTTACATGTAATTTTATAAAGATAAATGAGAAGTGCCAACGAGGGGTTGTTGTAGCCCTTCACGTTTGTGGACCTCCCTAAAATCCCCTCCTTATTCCCTGGCCGCCCATGTCTGCTGGCAATTATGGCTAGCGCGGAACAGGGTGACCTTCGAGGATCGGACTCCTTCCCTGCGGTATGTTGTGTTCAGTGTTCTGACCTCCTTCCATTGGAAACAGCCAAGGGACAAACCACACATTCACAAAGCTCTCGATATTAATCTGCCAGATGGATACACCTTCGCCTGTTTTGATGGTGCTGCGCAGGTTACTGGTCGTTGTGGAGCGGGAGGTATCTTCAGATCTCATCATTCAAGGATCACTAAATGGTACTTCAGTTGCGGTGTGGGCACGAACACTAAAGCAGAGCTCTTGGGGCTCTGGACCACACTTTTTCTAGCCTCCTCATGGTCTATTAAAGTCTATTAAATACATTATAGTTCTGGGTGACTCGCGAGTTGTTATTGATTGGATTAACCAAAAATCCAATCTTCACTCCGTCCACATTGAAGGCTGGAAACATAAAACGCTGGAGCTGTCCAAGCTTTTTTCCGACATCAGTTTCCATCATTTATCCAGATCCTTCAATTGCGAAGCGGATGCACTTTCAAAAAAACACTAAAAGACGTGGTCGGTAGACTCTCCATTTTCCACTGTGATAGTGGAATTGAAAGCTCTACGACCAGCATTAGTATTTTTTGATCATGTATCCTGTCCGATTTGTATGGAATTGTTTTTTGGGCTGCCAGTGGAGGACGACAGGTTACAGAAATGAGAAAGGCCTGTGTTTACTGAGAAAGTTTTGGACTGCTGTCCCACCTTTGTTCAAGGCGACTTATTTTGTAATGTCCTCTAACTGATTATGCACGGCTCATGGACAGTGGTTCATAGCATGCTGATGTCTTACTGTAAATGAATTTATACTCTTATAAATTTGAGTAATTTTTCCTTTGGAAAAAACGTAGTGGAGATTATAGAAGATCCCCGAATGACATGACAACTAGAAAATCTCGTAGTATAGTAAAAGTTAAAAGTCAATTTTAAAATACATTAAAACCTAAAAGTAAATATTAAGGGTATGACATTCATCACATTCATATCATTCCGTGTGCTTGCTTTTGTTTGCATGCACCACTATGTTAAAAAAATGATAGAAAATTTGTAACTATTAATGAAATATCAAATCTCGAGTCTTAATAAATTGAATATGATTACATCATGCCAAAGGAAGAGTATTCTATGCAAAATAAACTATAAACTATACATAAAAAAAATTTAAGGAAAATCTCAAAGTATGGTAAAACCAAATGTTTGCTTATTTCTTTTAAGATGCATAACATCATATGTTTTTTTGGGTTCATACTCATTGGGGGTTTATTTAGGAAATCTATAGCATATCACCTTAGTTCATGGAATTTTGAAAAATATTTCTAATTCTCTTAATCTTTTAAAATTCATTTAATTTTTTAATACAACTTTTTAATTAAAAAAATCTCCTATTTCATTTAATTTTTTAATACAACTTTTTAATTAAAAAAATCTCTTATTTTTATTAGATATCTTAATTATTCATTTTTTTCATGAAATTTTTAAATTTTTTTTATTTATATTCTTAGTAGGTTAGTCCCAATATATTATCTACATGCACCCAAAAATATCATCATACTTTCTCTTTCCTATTTCTTTGAAAACCGCATCAATTTGTATTGCTCAAGCCATGCTTACAGTGGATCAAGGTTCCTCCTCCCTATGCATTCTAAAATCCGTATATCCATAGGTATATTAAAATACCCCTCTCACCTCATTATTATTGAGCCATATATTTCTCAACTTTTGAGTAATTTTAAAACCCTCAATAAGAAGAAACTTGGTAGGGCATTTTCCTAATGAGTAGGCCCCTCATGCTCATACTTGGCTTCCTCCATAGTGATTTGGGAACACTCTAGCTAATATCAATTTTCAGGATTGTTACTCACATCATATTGCACTTCACATTTATGTTGTTCATGTAAATACTCATTTTCCCCCTCATCAACCTAGAGATACCCTTCTGCTGATTTTATTTTCAGATTGCTAATTGGAGCTTCACCTTCTATCATCCCTCTTCTCCCTTCACACATTGTTATCCTTTATCAACTTCTTCTTAGTTTTTAAGGCAAGTAGTTGTACCTCTTGAGGGGACACATCCTCCTAGTGGCATTCACTCTCATAAGCTATTTTATTTGACTTTCCTCTCTATTGAGGCCCCTCCAAGGCTTCCAAGCATGCAAATAACTTGTGCACCTCCTTAATTAACCTTGACCAAGTCTTTAAATCTTTGCACCTACCTCCTATGATTCACATGATCTAGATTATGTTGAGAATGAAATGAAGATAGCAATAACATGCAAAATAACATAGAGATGTTGCAAAGGGCGTAGTAATATAGTGAAACCCCAACTCTATTAATGAATGAAATAGTGAAAACATTGCAACATACAAAGCAATACAAAATGACTAGAATGGTGGTAGTTTATCTCTAAGAAGAAATGTGTCAGTTATTCTCATTTGAAAAAAGCCAATAACAATAGTCTAAAACTCTAGTTTATAAATGCCAACAAAACCCTAAGAGACAAAACCTTAACATGCAAGAACCCTAACCCTAGCACAAATTTAGAACCGGGGCGAGAATGTTGAGTTAGAAGAATTTAAGTTGTCCAAAAGAAGGGGAGCCTTGCCAAGACCATAACTTTTCACTGATTTTTCTATTTTAGGTCTTCCATAGCTT
This sequence comes from Picea abies, assembly GCA_900067695.1. Classification (NCBI taxonomy): domain Eukaryota; kingdom Viridiplantae; phylum Streptophyta; class Pinopsida; order Pinales; family Pinaceae; genus Picea; species Picea abies. The sequence continues at coordinate 9,105 of CBVK0100581414.1, forward strand.
GTTGAAAAGAAAATTAAAAGACTAAGTTGGTTCCTTGGGATTCCAAATATTTGGGGTGAAAAACACATGAGAAAGCCCCAAAAAACATGTCAAAAGTTTAGGACCCGAAAATTGTCAAAATCAAGACTATTTCTAAGATGGCCACCTGAATCACAACAATTTTCTTGCTCTCTACAATCATGTTTTGTAAATCTTCTATAATATCTCCCCACTTCCCCCATTGGAGTTCTAACTTACTCCTACAACTCCACCCAACATATCCCTACTTGGTGATGTTTTCACACACATGTTCTTGAATCAACATTGATACCATATGATGCAACAAGAGGTTGTTTTTCTCATAGTACACAACAATGAACCATGGAAGAATAATATAATGCAATTCTTTATTATTGAAACAAAGCAAAGACATAAACTAAAGCAAAACTATTTTGCTTGATACAATACAATCTCAAAGATCAAGTCACAACTCTTTACCCTCATAACATTTGTTGGCACATATGCTCAACTCCATCATATTTAATCATGAACTTTATGCCCCATATTATTTGGAGTATCTCCATGATTGAATCCATGATCCCCAAGAAGTCTTTGAACTCTCGACTATCCTTGAACCTAAGATCTTCTTCTCCAATATCCTTTGTCAAGAGACATGTTTCCTTATTTATAATCCCCTTCTCATCTACTTGGGTCACATTTCACCCTTTGAGCTTTCTGAAGCTAGCAATTGTTGATCTACTCAAAGTTGCACACAAGTGACTTTAGAGACTCCATTTGTAAGGCCTAACCTCCTGGAAATCCTCTAATAGAAGTTGAACATGTTCACTTGGCCCACCTCATCACTCCTTAATCATAGTTGACCATGTCAACGGTGTCCATATTATTACTAACAATAGCCTAAATTTATACATGGTTCTTTATGTTGTGGTCCCTTTGTCCTTTATTAAATGTTAGGAACTACTATTAGAATTTAAGAAACCAAAATGGAAAAATATAATGCATGATAACACATACACCATCATCACTCATTAATTATAGTTGATCATATCAACTGGGTCCACATTATCATTAATGACTTCTTGTATTAAATACTAAGAATTATTATTGAAATTTGACAAAGTGGAATCCTAAAAAGGAAATAATTTTGGGTTATCTGGGATGAACCATACATAAGATGCAATTGCACCAACTAAATAAAAAAATTGTAAAGTTGTAAAAAAAATTAGTATTAATTAAATATAATATTAAAAATTGTGATTCTTTCGTATTTGTTTATGAAAAAATATAACAAGTATTATATTACTTTAGAAAACACAAATACATCGTCAAGTAATATCAAAGCAATAAAATAAGCTTAAACTTAATTTAATATTCTTGCAATGAGAAAGTACGCAATATTTTTTAAATATGTATAGTTACATTCTTTAGGTGCTCCTTAGCACATGCCAGATAAACCCAAAAAAAACTATAAAGTTGTCAAATAAACCAAAAACAAATATCTACTATCCTTCTAGCCCCTCAATAGATTCTTCATCTTATTGCTTCTATATATAATATTCTATATAGTCTCTAGAGCCTTATACAAGCACGATTTATGAACATGTAAAAGTACATATAAGTTTTAAAAAGAAACATAAACTAGTCAAGAAATAAATTTTAATAAACTTTTGATACTCTGTCATAGGTATAGAGGGACTTTAGCGATCAATAATTCGTTGACTTCATATTAGTTTGTCTTTTGACCATAAATATTTGTATAATCTCTATTGTTGACTTCATATTAGTTTGTCTTTTGACCATAAATATTTGTATAATCTCTATTGTTGGAGTTAGAGAACTAAAACCATTGATTTTTATATACTAAAAAGTACCATATATGTAGTGATATTGGATAACAAATTGGAGTTCTTATTGCCAGCTTCGCTATTCCCAATGTTTGATATGTTAACATATCCAAACTTTTTTAGCATGTACAGTCTTCTTGAATCATATATTTTTTGTATGTATTTCTTGAACGTGGATTAATGCTAGCATTAGTTCGAATATTTGTGTTAGCATTTATGTTGTGGCCCAGGTGACAAGTGTAAATGCACAGAATGTTTCCTTTGTTGTCCTTGAACACTCCACCTACCCTTGAATGGCCCAGATTACCTTTAGAAGCCTCATCTAGAGATCTGGATATGTTTTGATTTTAATTATGCACACAAGACATAGAAGCCTGGTCTAGAGATGCGGATATGTTTTGATTTTAATTATGCACACAAGATGTAGATCCAAAAATATAAACATGTGAGATAGAAGATTTGTTGCCATACCATTTCTCTTGAGGAGTTATACTAATCACAACATAAGTAGGTGTTCTATTGATGATATGGGCAACATTTCTCTTAAGGAGTCATACTAATGGCAACATGAGTAGATGTTCTATTGATGATATGGGCTAAAAAACGATTGCACCTCTTGAGAATGAAAACTTCATTTTCTTAGAGTGAATCATGCTAAAGTCATTTCCCCTAGTA
>CBVK0100581415.1:0-11622 GCA_900067695.1 Picea abies
TTGAAAAATGTGTATAGTCGAACCTAAAGCCGAACCTTATTCGAACTTTATCAAAAAGTTCGAACTCGAATCGAACTTAATCCTTGTCGAACCCGAACTCGAACCCGAACCTTGTGACATAGGGGTTGGGTATGAAACTGAAGCTCGAGTTTACAAGGTTGATGCCATGGTTGAAGGAAGCAATTGACAATGTGAAGGGCCTCACACTTATCCAATCCCCTATAGCTCGCCTTAGGTGCTACATTGTCAATGAAAGCACAATAATTAAATAATTAAAGGATTAAATTAAAAGAAGAGAAGACCAATGACAAAGGAACCATGAACCGAAACACTCCAACAAGAACTAAAAGAGAGGAAGAGCATTGGAGTTAGGAAGATGAAGAGTTGGGGATGCCTAGTGCCCTCAGGTGCACTTGACTTCTCTCCAGTGAATGTCTCCTAGAAGGAAGAAAATGGAGGAATGGATATGATCAAGGGGAGGTGACTTTTTCATGTCATGTATCATGCATGTCCCACTGCTCCTAGCAAGCTAATTTTGCCTATAAAATTCTACACATTATTGGAGAAGGGGTTCTTTGGAAAAGAAGAGAAGGATCGTTGAGAACATTTCTAAGTTTGTAATATGGAGTACTCCAAATAGTCAAGACACCATTCTAATTCTACAATCCTTGAGAAATCAAGGTTAAGCAAAGTTATTTGATGTTGATTTTTTCATTTGGATTTCCAAGGTAAAATTATATTGTCCATGACATTTAAATTATTATATGGCTTCATTTAATTATTGTGTGAGTATGGTATTTTGTAAGATTGCTTGTTTTGGTGATAATTAACTAAAACACCCACAATATTCTTATTCAACTGAACCTCCAACTACGGTGGCATTGATTTCCTTGGATCATTAGGTTGTAACCACAACGCCCTCATTGATTTGATGAATCATTGGTGTGGAAGCAATGTCTATATTCTATATATATTCCCATGTTAATAACCCGCGGGTCGTTTTGGTTTGTGTGAACCTCAGTGTAATCGCTTCCCACAATAGTATACCCCTACACAATGCTTACAACCCAATTCATCTTCTAATTGGATTGTGGGTTCACAATAGTATACCCCTACACAATGCTTACAACTCAATTCCTCTTCTAATTGGATTGTGGGTTCAATGCATTGTTTGTTCATTATGAAAACTACTTTCTACAACTTGTTTTTCCTCTAATTAAAGCGTTGATTTTCAACTACAACTCTCTTTATTTAATTTGCTTAATCGATGGCTTGCTTGGGAATACCTTATATATTATGTACAACCATAGGGGGCACCATAACTGTTCCTTGGACCTATTTTGCCACATATCTCCACACAGAACACATCCACTACATTTCAAAATCAAAACCCAGACCCCCTTCAACTATGCATTGATCAATTGTTGTGGCTATATGTATGGGCATGGAATCATATATGTGTCATGGATTGAGCATTTGTGTGTGAACATTTAAGATATAGAAAGGTGTTACTCAACTAGCATACAGATCTAGAGCATACTCAATGTATGTATGGATTATATATGTTACAACCACCTAGACATGAAAACATGTGTGCATGAGAGAGAAGTAAAGTAAAAAAAAGAAGGTTAATGTGCATGTTATGGGGCCTAGTTGTATAGAGCATGCATAGGGCATGAATAAAATTGTAGAGTGTGTTGTAATTGGGGTAATATAATTGTAGACAACAAATTAGCATAATATAATTTTGGAGTGGATTGTGTCACATGGGCATGATCTTAACCTTACAAGCAAACACACTAGTTTTGAAACCCAATATAAACCGAGTTCAAGGAGCTTGAATTTAATGGAGAATAATTTTAGACATTACAATTTAATTATGTGAACAATCCATGTTGGTGAAACGAACAAACACAGGTCTACCATTTATCGATTAAGAAATCTTATAGGGAGAAAGACACCAAGGGTTGTGATGTAAACCTTAAGATAAGACTAGAAGAAGAGAGAGATGTCTTGGATGTTATTAGAGAGTCGCTCTTGTGAGATGCTAGATTTTTTTGTTATGGGATGCTAGGATTTGTGATATGCAAGTAAAACCTAGAGAAGAGCATGATGGTGGATGTGATGATGATTTGTCTTGTGGTTCTTGTTGTAGTGCTAAGGTTCTAACCCTAATAAAATACATGAAGAAAAAGGATAACACCTTGGATTATTTTGGAGCCTTGTTCTTATGTGATGCATGGAGGGTAGGGAAAGATCATGTATAGCCTAGCTTGATGAGTCTTGAGCTTAGTGTGACACCTTGCTTGGAAGAAGACACAATTATTGTATTATTTATGTTACATGGAGGTCTTGGTGCTTGTGTTGATGCAAGAGTTGAAGAACTAGGGTTTGAGGATGCAAACCCTAGGATGGACATGTAGACTTGGAGGCTAGCACTAGAGTTGTATGTCCATTTACTTGTGTGATGCAACATGGCTACATAAAGAAATAGTGCTAGTGTGGAGAACTTGTGTGATACAAGCTTGGTGTATGTGAAAAGGAGGACTTATTGGTGTTCATGTTAACTTGTTGAAGATCTTTGGTGGAGTGACCAACTTTGCTTAGGAGTGATTCTTAGCTAGGAGGAGTTGGTGGCTAGTGTTTCTTATGGTTTTCCTAGCTAGAGTTTGGAGAGCTTGACTTGTACTAGTTTTGCGATAAAACTATGGAATGTACATGTATTTCGCCTTTTGTATATATATGAAGTTTCCAGTTGTCCAAATATTGTGTACTTGCATATTTGATTTTCAATTTATGATATCTTCTTGATTGAGCAGATTCTAGCACTTTGTTGCTCACATTGATTTGATAATTTACATATAGCTTAAAAGGTTAAGTGATTTAACACATCTTGAAGATAAAATGTCAATTTTTTATTGTTATAGTCTATTGTGATAAGAGAACTCAAAAATGTTATATGCCTAGAAAAGTGTGCACTAAGGGTTGTAGCAATGTGTTATTGAAGTACACTTATGTGGTGCATTAAGGGTTGTAGCAATGTGTTATTGAAGTACACTTATGTGGTATTTGTTCACTTGGGTTAGCAGGTAAAATTAGATCGAGGGAACCTCAAGATTGAAGTGAAATTTTTTTAAGTGGCATTTCATGAAAATTTCAACACCTTCTTTATAGGTTGTAGGTAGATTGGGAAAGTAAACAAGGACAATAGTTACAAAGTAACTAGTCCCTGCCTTAGGATTATGTTTGTGTTTTGTCTAATTAACTTATTAAATCAAATGGACTAGTGAGTTACATTGGACACACAAAATTCCTTGAATATAATTCCTAACTTATAGTTATATCAAATAGAGGTTGTCAATCTAACCATAATTCAAAAATTTTAAAGGTAATAATTTCAATTAAATAAATAAGTTAACAATATCCAAAAATCAACAACAAAAACCATAAATATGATGCTTTAAAGTTAAAAAAAAAAAAAAAAATACATTTTAAAATCACAAAAATATCATGTATCCAATTGTTATATACTCCTCAAAATATGTTAAATTATATTTTAATACAAGTTGTTATTGTGGATAATAAATATTCCATCAAATAATCTTAAAGCATTTTAGAGAATATAACAAAAGATAAAATGTGCGAGTTGTTGAAAATTCAATGCTAAAACCAAATAATTTTAAAGCATTTTAGAGAATATAACAAAAGATAAAATGTGTGAGTTGTTGAAAATTCAATGTTAAAAATCAGTTCGGAAATAAATGAGATTGCAAATAGAACTTTAACTTACTCACAAATCATAAGAGAGCAAAACTCAAAAAACAACTCAAAATCTTATATTAATTGGAACGAAACTTCAATCATGATATATTTCATTATATTAATAAAATGTGCAAACATGTTTTTTTCATTGGGCATTTAATTAAATATAAAAATTCAAAAATCATGAAATATATGACATACCATATAACATTAATTTTAGAAATATTTATAAGAGGCTTTTTTTAATCCATATAACATTAATTTACAATAAGCTTATTTTAATCCTATATAACATTAATTTTAGAAATGCTTACAATAAACATCTTATCATCCTATAATTTGAATACAAATGCGCAAAACTTCTTGAACTTTTTTTAATATATAACTTGGACACAATATAGTGCTTAACTCTAGTATAGTCAAAATGTTGCTTTCAATACTTTTATATTTGCACTACATGCTAGTTTTAAGAATTTTAAATCTTGGATTAGCCTCTTGCTTGGAGTTTTTATGCACTATTATTTGTTTGCCGAGTTATTCTTATTAAATAAATATAGAATTAACTTTTATGTTCATACTTTTGTGATGAGTGATTATAAAAAAAATCCATTCCTTGCAATTCTTTGAAGTCAAAATAAATGCAATAAAATATTAGTAATTTTTTTTTTTTTTTTTTTTTTTTTTTTTTTTTTTTTTTTTTTTAACATAGTTATTATTATACTATTTAAAGTGAACATCATTCTTATATTTATAATTATGATTTTTACTTATAATTACCTATAAGTTAAATTAGTAAAAACTTATAATGAAAATGGATCCCCTTATCATTTTATAACTTTTCATTATAAAAGACAAACACTTAAATTACAAAATCCTACAATTTAATGATAAGTGAAATTAATTGTATATAAAATTCAATTTTATAACTTTTCATTATAAAAGAGAAACACTCAAACTACAAAATCCTACAACAATTTAATGATAAGTGAAGTTAATTGTATGTAGAATTCAATTTCTTGTGCTTAAAATAAAATAAAAATGTAGATACAAGATTTTAAATTAATTATATATAAAATTCAATTTTATAACTTTTCATTACAAAAAAGAAACACTCAAACTACAAAATCCTACAACAATTTAATGATAAGTGAAGTTAATTGTATGTAGAATTCAATTTCTTGTGCTTAAAATAAAATAAAAATAAAAATGTAGATACAAGATTTTATTTTTCTTTATTGATTGTTAAGTCAACATCTTTATTGATTGGTAAATTATCTTGATACTTAGAAATATGTTTATGTAAAATAGATGTTTCATGTAACACATCATTTAAAAATAAAAAATAAAAATTAAAAGAAATGCATTTATGATACATTTTTATAAATCTGAAGTTAAGAGGGATATTTTATTGAATGGTTATGTTTCTTCCAAAACAAATTAGAAATTTATAATTATTATAATTTAATTGATGGATGGATCATTAGTGCCTTTTATTTGTACCTTATTTATTTATTATGGTTTATTAATAATTGTCTTTTTTTTCCAAAACAAATTAAATTTACTAAATTTGTTTTAAACAAATTAGGTTGAAAATGCTATATTTATAATTACATTCAAGATAAAATAAAACATTAATAAGTTTATTATTTATTAATTTTAATTACATTCAAGATAAAATAAAACATTAATAAGTTTATTATTTATTAATTCGCACGTGACTTCTACCAACTCCCAAGTTTAGTTTTCCAACAACAACCCATTTATTCCTCCATTGCTTTCTTCCCTTCTTTGTTTTTTGTTTTTCTCAATTTTATAAGACTCGTGAAAACAATCAGGTTCACCTTCATCAATTAATCAAATATAATTTAAGGGAGGATACCTTTGTGAAGGCTTTTGAAGCCTAGTAGACCTGTGGGCCAGTTGTCGCAATGTATTTTCAATTTGGACTTCTTGTAATGGTTGGTGTACAATTTCTTCTTCTTGTTATTCATTATTTTCCATTTGGTGTTTACAAAGTTCTTAAACATCTCTAACTCATTAAATATGGCATACAAATATGTTTAACTAGATCCTGTAATTGATAACCAAGCTCACCATACTTCATGGATTTATCATCTAGTTTAGTTCTATATTTTTTGAGAATATGCACAAATGCGTCACATCCAAAGATTTTTAGGTGAGAATAAATTACATTTTTACCAGTCCAAACTTCTTCAAGAATGCCATTGTCTAAAGCTATAGTAGGAGATCGATTTATGAGGTAGCATGCTATCTTTATCACTTCTGCCCAAAAATGTTTTTACAACCTAGAATTTGACAACATACTCCTCACCTTCTTCATGATAGTGTGATTCATTATTTATGCAGTACCTTTATGTTGAGGAGTAAGAGGGGCATTCTTCTCTTGCCTTTTGCCAAACCTATTACAATACTCTTTGAATGCATTGGAGCAATATTCTCCATCGTTGTCTGTCCTCGAACACTTGAACAATTTATTAGTTTATCTTTCAACAACAACATGAAACTTTTGAAATATCTTGAATACCTCACCTTTTCTTTTCATAGGGTAGGTCCAAACCTTCCTAGATGCATCATCTATAAATGTGACTAAATATGAGGCTCCTCCTAATGATTTAATGTTTATTGGCCCAAACACATCAGAATGTATCAATTCTAACAAATCTATTTTTCGTTCATGGCCACTTATAATAAATGAAACCCTTTGCTGCCTACCATATATGAAATGCTCACAAAGGTCAAGATTATAGAATTTCAAATATGGAAGCAATTTTTTACGAGCAAGAATTTTAAGGCCCTTCTCGCTCATGTGAACCAAATGCTTATGCCATAAATCTGTTGAAATTTCTTCTTTTGCAACAACAAACACATCTATTTTTTTTGTTATTGCTCTTAATGTATACAATGTTCCTCTCTTAGATCCTCTAGCCACAATCAATGCCCCTTTACTATTTTTCTAGCCACATTTTCCAAAACTTATGGAGCATTCTTCATCATCAAATTGTCCTATAGAGATCAGACTCATGTGAATCTCTGAAATGTGCCTAACATGTTTCAGTAAGATATATTTTCCATCCTTTGTCTTGATCTGGACATCTCCCACTCTAATAATGTTGCAAAAGTGATTGTTTCCCAAGTGCACTTTACCATAATCACTAGGATTATATGCAACAAAATTATATTTGCTTGGGGTTACATGGTGAGATGCCTCAATGTCAAGAATCCAATCAATGCTACAACTGGAGGTATATAAACATACATCTTCCATTGAAACGGTAAATAAAACCTCACCATCTGAAACTACATCAGTAGTCTCACCTTCATTTGTGTTGGCTAATTTTTTTTTTTGTTGGTCGATTTTTTATCTTTTTGTTCGTGCTTCTAGAATCAACGCTCTATTTTCATGTGTCATGGTTTTCCATAGTGATAACAACTGATCTTGCCTCTTTTCGATTTTGATTTGTCTTGAATGCCCTTGACAATTTCGATTAATTTTCCTGGCACGATCAACTAGAATTAGGGCTTCTCCTCCTTGGTTTTATGTAATCGATTTACATCACATCCCCTCATTCATTAAATTGTTGCTAACATAATCAAACCTCATTGTTCCTGCAAGTGTCCAAGTGTTCATAGCTATAATCAGGTTCTCCCAACTGTCCAACATGGATCACATTAGTAAGATGGATCTAATCTTATCATCCAAAACTATTTTAACAAAGGTGAATTGGTTGGTAATTATGTTGAACTCATTTAAGTGCTCCACTATTGAAACACCCTCCTTCATCTTGAGGTTGTTTAATTTATTCATTAAGAAAACCTTATTCGATGATGTATTTTTCTCATATATTCTTTGCTACTCCCTCAATTGGAAAATATTGATCCTTCAAAATCAATATATCTTCCATATATGATTTCCACAAGGAAAGACTAGCCCTATTCAATTTCTCCATGTCACTTAGCCCTGTTGTTTCCATGCTCAACAGGACCCAACTCAAATAATAACCTGACACTGCTCAATTAGTCCCCACTCACACCACAAACAACCAACAAGTTGATGCTCTGACTCTTAGCAGATCTCTCCTCGGCTCGATCGGGATGCTAAACCTCAAACCCTTGGCGCATAAGTCACATAAGTTGAAAACCCTCATGGTTAGTATCACCACCGTTGTCATTGCCAAGAACTATACCAAGGACCTCACTACTTGGCGTAATGAATTCTGTGTGATTGATCTTCATGCCCAACAAACTTCTAGCATCATCAATGTCTTCCACTAAAATCCCAATGGCAATGGCTCTCTCCATGGTTCTGTGTGTCAAACCGCTCTCCTTAGAGTCAAACCACAACTTGAACTTCATGATAGTCTCATGCAACAACACACCATGGCTCTGATACCAACTATCGGGGACAAATGTGGAGATCAACCACTCCTTCAGTGATTTGCAACAAATACATACACAATAACAAATTTGGAGTGGCTTTAAGCAAACAATTAATCAATCAAAATGCTATAATACTCACACACAAAGGAACAAAGAGAGCCAACACAAATTTTAGATATATTCAATTCTTATCACTCTCTCTACAACACATAAACGACAAAAAATTATGCATAATACACTAAGTGGTTAAGGCATCTCAAGCCTTCCAAAGAAAAATATCAAAAAATACATACAATTCCATAGAGAAATTTTATGGGTATTTAATAAATTACAATAATATCCTAGCTACCACCTTGAGTGTTGGGTGATAATATCTAGTCTTCACCGAAGGAGAATTAGAAAAACTTCTAACAATGCCTAAATTTTACTTCACAAATAACAATTAAAACCTATTCAACCATAATACTATTAATATTGAATAAAAATATTATAAAATAAGAAAAAATAGAACAACTCCCAACAATACCCAAATTTTACTTCACAAATAACAATTAAACCTATTCAACCATAATACTATTAATATTGAATAAAAATGTTCTAAAATTACAATCATTTACATCTTTGAGATAAAACAAAATAATAACAATTAAAAAGGAAATGTGTAAACTATATCAAGGAACACAATAAAAAGTAATATAGATCTTTAAGATTTAGTAAATAATTTGTATATATCCTATCTTCAACACGATTTTCAATAAATACATAAATCTCCACATCTACCTCCAACCTTATTGAAAGGACATTCAACCTAACTTAGCAAGTTGGGTTTTTGGACATTAGAATCGATAATAAAAAAAATTATACAATCATAAAGAAAGACACCATTCCATAGGCAAGGTAGTCGTGCTCCAGTGGACCAATTTCTCTATTTATTCTTTAAAAATTCACAGCCGAAACACACATGTTTTCCGTGGGCATGTGTTTTGGTGGACTATGTTATTACATTTTATGTGTTCAATCACATTGCTACTTGTAAAAATCATGGAGATCCATATTGTATCCTCGGAGATCCATATTGTATCCTCTCTTTATGTGCAAATGTCATAATTTTTAATGCAAATTCTTATAGGAAATCATAGAGATCCAGATCATACCCTTTCTTTATGCGCAAATGTTTTAAATAATTTTAATGCAAGTAGTTGGAACAAAGACTATAAGGCTATTTTAAGTTTTTTGTTTTTGTTTTTTAATCAAACACAAATTACCTCTCCCTATAGTTATTTAATCAAATAATGTATTCTAATCAATCAAAAAATAACAGGTTAAATATAAAAATGACAGAAAATGAGAAATTATAAAACTATTGAATTGTTGACATTAATAAATAATTGTTTTCATAAAATATTAAAAATACATATAATTAATGACATCAAAATCAAAGGGTTCATAAAATATTAAAAATATATATAATTAATGAAATCAAAATGAAAGGGTTGCATGTGAAAATGTTTAATCTCAACAATTTTTATATTTTAATAAATAAAAGTAAAAAATTAACTTGTGAAGGTTGCTTCATGAAAATTTCAGAATCACATTAATAAATAATTATTCTCATAAGAATATATAGAGAGAGAGAATGACCACATCAAAATCAAAACATCACATGTGAAGATTTTGAATATACACTAGCAAATAATTATCCTCATAAGAACATACAAATATATATATATATATATATATATATATAGAATAAAATATTAATGTCCACTAAGACCAATTAAGTCTTAGTGGACGTTAATCATCATCATCATCATCATATAGAATAAAATATATAGAATGACCACATCAAAATCAAAGCATCACATGTGACGATTTTGAATATACACGAGCAAAGTTGCTTAAACTCTTAAGCCTCTTAGAAATATTTTAATGTAATAGAAAAGTGTAATATAAAGTGAAAATTTAAAGTAATTATAAGACATTTGAAACTAGGTAAGCACTTTAAAGTAATATTAAGTTTATGAACTAGGTAATGGGTTGTAATTTGTATATTAAGTTCTTAAACTAGATAAGCAATATTATTATTATTTTGTCTGCCATAGAGTAGTATGCAGAGTAAGACATATTTGAATCTCATCCTAAATTATGCATAGAGTAATAGCAATAACATAGCATGTGAGAAAAGAGGTGATAGTCTTTATGGTAGATACTTGGGATTTGTTCATATGATTTATAGGGAGTGATTTGGTGATCTTGATGAACAAATATATTGTATTTTGGACATAAACTCACGTGGTTGATCCAATTTACAATGTCCATCCCTTTGTCATCTTTACCAAATGTTCAGGCTTAACAACTAAAAAAAACTTAATTAGGTACCACAAACTGTAAGATTCCTTGCAATATGTTGTTGATAAGATTAACCCACTCTTGAAGAGTTCTATAGTCCACATTGTAACAAAAAACTCTTAAATTATGTTAACTTAATTAACTTAATTGTTTGTGTTCAGAGTCTTACTAATGTTAAAAATGTTGTCTAATTATTTGTGTTAGAAGTCCTACTAATGTTAAAAATATTGTCTAATTGTTTGTGTTCAGAGTCCTACTAATGTTAAAAATATCGTCGCCCATGTTAATGGTTGGGAAGATCAAGTGTCATATTACAGATATCACACGCTCCCTCTTCATCCTTTCCACTCTTCTACAACCCTTTGGGTTTTCACCTTAAAATCCTTGGAATATCTTTTCCCATTAGTGACAATCAGATTGTCATGAATATGACTTTAAGAGAGACTTTTCTTTGATAACAATATATCAACTAAGAAAAGATTATCAAGAAAATCTCTTATGTTAACTAGCTTGCACTAACACTAATCCTTTTTTCTTTTCCTTTTGATGTTGAAAACACTATAATCGTTACCCGAGGGGAACAACAATATACAACTTTATTTTTTTGTATAAATATGCAAAGTTTTAGCATTCAATAACTTATTAAAAGAAATCAAAGTCACAATTACTATTGCTTCTAGTACAGAGAAAAAACATCCTTTTCAATCCAACAAACCTAAAATAACTCAGAGAGGCCATGTTACTCAATTCCACAGTTAAATAACAAAGTGTAATTGTGGTCCATAAGGTTGCAAAGAGTATCAGTGACCTGATCAATGGTTTCATATTGATCTGGAATGAACGCATGTTTATCTTTGAGTGACACTTCAAGAACTTGTTGTGGGTGTGCGAGTTGTTGTTGTTGAGGTTGGCGTGTTTGTGTGTTTAACCTTTCAGGAACCAGCTGGTTGTGTGTTGATTGTGATTGATATTAATACGAGCATGGTTGTTTCTGAGAGCACCTCCTTGACAACTTGCTACCCATTGCCTGCAATTAAATATTATGTGAGGTCCAAATGATTATATCTATATCTATCTCTCTCTCTCTCTCTCTCTCTCTCTCTCTCTCTCTCT